>WEKX01012016.1:0-154169 GCA_013390025.1 Pitta sordida
CAGTGCGGGACAGCGGGACAGTGGCGCGGGAAGAGCGGCGTGGAACAGCGCGGGGCTGTCAGGGACAGTCGGTGCACAAATCCCGCGGGGCAGGAGGAGCCCCCGTGCTGCGAGCTCTGGGCGGGGTGTGCAGTGACCGGGAATGGGGGGCAGCCCGGGCCAGGCGGGGGCCAAGGCTCTCTCGGCCCCGGGCACCGGGAATGGTGCAGGCGCGGGAATTTGGGCAACGTTCGCACTGGCACTGCGGCGGGTGAGGAATTCATCCCGCTTGGGGCTGGCTGGGGAGATGTTGCAGGCTCCGTTGGGATGCTGGGCGCTTCTCCAGCGGGAGGCTGCTTTTCTCCTGCTTCCTCTGAAGGTGTTACCAAATCTTTCCAGTTGGTAAGACGTCTCATCTTTCGTGCCCTACATCCTTCTGAGATGCCTGTCCAGCCTGTGGCCCCGCAGCCTCTCTGCTCGTACAGCAGTGAAGAGGCTGTGAGCACCTGGGGCGAGCTGAGATGCTGGATAGGNCGTCAGCGCCGCGTGCAGCACGGCACCGCGCGGGGCAGGAACGAGGGCGGGCGGGCGCGCCCCCTGGCGGCGCCCCNCTCGGCTTGGATGGGCAAAACCAGCAGAACTGCTCAGGAGAGCTGATAACAGCAGCCCTTTTGGCCACTGAAGTCTGTCCCTTTGTGCTCGGGAGCTCAGTCCCCTGGGGGTGTTTGATGAGGATGTTTGTCAGGGGCTGGGTAGGTACGGGAGGTGATGCAACTGAGCCCCACACCTTGACACATCCCCACAAAACAGGGAGTGCTGCTCACCCCCAGTGAACTCCCAGACAGAGTAACTCACATTTCTTCAGCAATTCACCTTTGTTTCCACTGACCTTGGCATACTTAATCAGGGTTATATTCTCACACAGATAAAACCGTCTTCAAACGATTGTGACAATATTTTGGGCACCAACAGGCGTTTATTTGTTTTCTTTATCTCAGGTAGATAGGGCTGCTCCTTTCCCACAATATATAATAATGCAGCAAAGAGAACTTCCCATCTCTGTTTGTGCCCAAATCTCTCTACTTTTACCCCAGCAGACAGGGCCTGGGCGTTGTTGGCAGCCTCAGTGCTGACCCACTTGCACTCACTGCACGGAGCATCACTCGGGGCTCTGATAGTTACAGGGCCCCATCCTTCCCACCAGCCAGTGTCTTGCTCCAAGCCTTCCTCCAAGCCATGGTGAGGGTGGATAACCAGGTGAGGGCACGTTCTGGTCCTCTCAGCAGGGATTGCCGTGCAGCGCACTGGAAGGCAGAGGTTACGCATGATGTCTCAAACCTCTGCTCCATGCATTGAACTCCTGCAGGATCCCACCTAACCTCCAATTCTAGAGCAGTTCAGTATCTGTGGGGCAGGGGAGGGGGTCCAGCACAAGCAAAAGGAGGGTTTGCCCTCTATCCCCACGGCTCCAGTCCCTAGTCCTTGGTGTCACTTCATCCAGTGCTGCTGGCTGGTAGGATGTTCAGCATCCTGCTTAAGTTTCTAATGTTGGTAGGATTTGGAATGGGATAGCAACAGAGGCCGTGGCAGTGCAGAAGAGTACATACTTCCAGCAGTGAGGGTATGCAGACTCATCATTGCTCCGACATCAATCATATAGGACCCTTCTCTTGAAAAACCTCTTCATAATTCAAAATAATAAATTAAAAATATACAGAGCCTGTTTATAGCAGAATTTGAAATTTCACATATTATCAAAAGCTGGATTTTGTCCTGCAGGCACTGGATAGGTTTCTTCATATGAATATTTTGTAACTTTCTCTGGCCAAAAGAAATGTGCAAAATGTTGTAATGTTTCTGTGCTCTCCTTTGGACATTCCAGGCTTTTGCTTAAGCTTCTCATAAAAGGCTATTTTCAGTGGAGGGAGGAGGAAAAAAAAAAGCAGCCTACAGTATACTGAGTCAATAAAGTAATGCAAAACCATAAAACACAGCAATGATAACAACAGAAGATCAGTAGATCACAAAGGAAATAAGATGGGGATCAAACAGAGCGGTAGCTGGAAATGACTGCATAGAAGCCAAAATAAGACTGGTCCTAATAAACAGCCAAAGTTGAATCAAAAAGCATTTGAAGTGTTAATTTATTAAATAACTTTATTTTCATGCCTTACAATTAAAAATAGTTGTGGTCAGGCATGTTGGGAGACAGGAAGCAATTGGAGTCTTCAAGCCCGGCTTTGTGCTTGGAAGGGAACGCAGCCTGACCCACGCAGCGAGGGGGCTGTGCCTGCGCGGGGGGGCGGCCAGCAGGGCTGGGGGGTGCTCTGCTTCACTTGGAGATTTTCTACTCAGAGCTTTTCCCTTCCAGGATTTTAAGACATGGCGGAGTTTTATGGGGAGTACTCAGAGTGGGAGATGGAGTCACGGTGGGGCTGTGAGGGCAATGTCAGCCCCTGCTCCTGCTCAGCACATGGGATGGGATGCAAAGACCTGTGAAATTGCCCCATGTTCACTTCAACAGGTTTTGGGATCAGTCTCTCACTTAGGGAGCCTTTTAGATCAGACGTCTGAATCATCAGCTCAAAGCATTAATAATACCATGAGTCAGAGCGTTTATCTTCCCTTCAGAAGATCCACCAGCCCAAATCAGTGACCGAACCAAGCAGAAAACCCTACACGAGATCAGCTTTCAAAACCCAGCCTTAAATTCCCATGTGCATTTGGAGTCATGTATTTTTATTTACCTTGCCATTTCTTTTTGTCGCCCTGGCATCATGTTTTTAACTCCCCTGTAGCACCGCTAGCAGCTCACCTGCAATGAGCACCCCACTGCCTCAGGGCTCCTGGCTGCATAAGGAAAATAACCATCACCGAGGACCAAGAGATCCATTGGTAACAAGGTGACCGTGGTGTGACGGACCACCTGCACATGCAGAAACTCAGAGGTTGCCCAGATGGTTGCAGAGTATTTCGACACCCATTACAAGGGGTGCAGCCATGGGAAGAGCCAGCAGTTCAGCAGCCCCCCAAATACTTGTTCGACTCCCAGAAACAGTGAGCTCCAGTGGCTGCTACCTGCTGCCTGGAAAGCTGGTTCCATGTAGAGGCACAGGGTGATAGGTCAGCTAAAACAGAGCCCACGTCGTTTCTGCCTGATTGGTTGCTAACCAAGATACACTTTTCAGATGCTGTTAATTGAGTCTGATGAATTTTGCTCCAGTGGGACCTATTACGGGCAAAAATATAAGTGACATCAGAGCCATAACTCATAAAAATCAAGTCCCTGAATTACATCTGAGAGCAATATGAAAATGCAAGTGGGATTTCAAATGGTATCAAATAACTTTCTGTCATACCTTATTAATACCACAGAGCTAATAGAAACAGCTATATTATCATCCTAATGTCATTATACATATATAATACACATGTGTGCACACACACAAACACTGTGTGTAATTATAACAACATTATTTTGTTCACACAGCCTGAAAAATGTGATTAGATGGTGGCTCTGAAATGGCAATATTCAATCAGGTATGACTTGTATATTGGCTCAGAGCACAGTCTTCTACTTATGTAAAATTATGCCTTGTTATGTGCGGTGGTAGCGTGGACGACTGCGAAAGAAGGAGGGAGACGAGGCCATGGAGATCATTTCATCTCATGTTGGAAGTGTCCAATTGTCATTTCAAAGCTGAAACTCCATCACTGTCCACCGAGTGATCCCCAGCTATCCCTTCCTGCCTGGATCACTTCAGAAAACATGCTAATTTATCTGCTAAAAATAGCTGCCTTCTCACCAAATCCTGAACAAAATTTCTCCACTGGAAATGTTCCTAAATGGGACCAAGCTACTTCTTGTGTAATCATAAAGCTCGGAAGGGGATGTTCCCTGGTAGGNCATATATATATCCCTGTGTGATGGGGATAGCTGAGGCTGGAAATATTGCCCTAAGAATGCCAGGCCGTATTTACCCACGTCAGTGGTCAAAGCAAGTTGCTATTCTCGGTGTGCCAGATTTAAATCGGTTTAAGTAAACAAGCTGCCCTCTTTCCACTTAGCAAGTCTGAGCCATCGTGGCTTTTTTTTTTTCTGAGAAAATGCCTTTTTTAAAAATAAATTCGGTGGACTCCAGAGGAGGGTAAGCAGCTATCTCAGAGGGAGCAGCCAGTGCTACTGGGGAGCAAGTCAGGGCAAGGTGAGTTTCCCAAGCAGGAGATGCACCAGCCAAAATCTAAATTTGCCTTTTTTATGTCCTGTCCTCATGTGAAAGTAGGTGAGTTTCACCTCCTCATTGACTTTGTCTGCCTTGCTGATGCCGAAGTGCTTATGACAACTCTCTCTTGCCTGTCTTAGGATTGAGGTTTTCTGTTTTTCCCAGTTTGGTTTGTGCAAGGACATTGAGATCCTTTTACCATCTCTATGATGAGATGCAGTGACACAGAGAAAGGGCTCCTGAGTTCCCCTGTGAACCACCATGACCTCGCTCTTCCCTTTGCATGCAGATTTTTCCCTGCAAGTGCTAGCAGTCTCTTCTGCACAGTTATTCCCATGTCTTCATCCTTTACCTGAGTTACAAATGTCACAAGACTGATGAGTCAATCATTTGGTGGGTTTAGAAACACTTAACTTTTGCCTAAGATTCAAGTCTTTAAGCCATTCCTACCGAAGTATGTAACCAAGGCAGCTCAGCAGACAACCTGCTGGGGTCTGCCTTGCACCTCGCCTCAGTTTTGCCTGAAAAGGGCTTTTGGCTTCTGGTGCCAAGTGGCTGCAGGAGGGCAAACAAATCAGAATCACTCCCGGTACCTCAGTTCTGTGGCCTTCTTGTCCAGCAGGACAAGTGGCTCAACAAGAAAGTGCTCCTCTGTCTCAGGTCCCTGTGGTCACTGGTGCTGGTGTCAGGGGGGATGAACATTCCTGCACCTCCTGCTGACCTGCCCCCATCACCAATAACTACAGATTATAAACACAAGATGTGTCTGGTAAACACTGGAGCGGATGCAGACATCATTCCTCCTCCTCTCCATCCAGGTACATACGTCAAACTAAAGCACTAGAAGGGACAGAATTGATCTCCAAGTCCAGCTTGGCCAAACACTTGGGGTTGTCCAGTCACTGTTTCCAGGAAGCAGGGATAGCTCCCATACCAGAGTCCTCTCCTCCTTTCCAGCTCCTCCTTTGCTTACCCAAGTGAATGTTGGACACATTTCTGAAGTACAAGAATCTCTGAGGTCTAACCACCGTGGATCCAAGCCCCCGGGGATGAGAGAGTTGGTGGTGTTTTTTTTTTTTTTTAAATCCTCCCGAGAAACAGATGCTTTGGCTCATCTTCATTATACCTAGCCTGATTTATTTTAATTGCTCTGGGTATCCAGAGTACTACGATTGCATAATCTCATGCACATGCCTTTAAAAGGAAGCCTTGGCTGCAAAGCCAGGAAGGAGATGTTAAATACAGAAAAAGTACTATGCAAAGTCTCATTTATTTTGGAAATCACTGGAAAGAGTTCTAGTGAAAATTCACGGCAAAACATATGCCACATTTGAATAATGACTTTGAGAGGTGCCTTACCTAGCTTAGCAATAAAAAGGGCTCAGAAAATTGCAGTCCTCCAGAAAGATTTCATTCCCAGCTCCTGAATTTTGGTGAAACCAGGGGACAGTTTGGCCCGTGGTGGCAGAGACAGGATGGTGAGAGATGGCTGCTGGGCATCACGGGCCTGGTGACAGCGCTTCCCCCTAAAAAAATGATCAGAAACCAGCAACAGAATGCAAACCCCATCCGGAGCAGAGTCAAAGGGAATCACAGGCTCAAGACAGCGAGAAAGGAGGAGATCTGATGAGATCTGCCCTTCCCAGGTTTAGGAATCCAGAGCTTCATCTCAATAAAACAAAGCAGGAATAACAGGACTGCAGAGAAATACCTGAATATCATTCACTTGTCTTATCTGATGCAGCACACAAGATGCTAAATATTGTCTGCTTGGGAAGAAAAGGTCTGCAGAAACCTTCTTCCAGTTACAGGAAAGTAGTATTTAGGTACTTTACAACTGGACCTAGAATAAGGCTTTATTCTGAAGTCATGTCAATGTTATCTGTTGTTAACAGGCTGCTTTTATGGAGAGAGATCCATATCTTACCAAAAGCTTACTCTTCCTCTGTAATTTTTTAATTTATCTCATTGAACAAATAAATACCTGCCATAAATACTGTTCCTGAAACCAGGGGGAGTAGTCTGTGAAAGAATTTGAGAAAGAACTAAAAAAAGAACCCCAAACCTTGCCCTTACCTGTGGTTTACTGATATGATTTCCTGTCTTGTAGGGAAATGAAAAGCCATGAGTTTTATAGGTTACCTGAACCATATTAATTATTTATAAACATGAAACCGATATTTTGTTTTGTGGGAAACATAGTCAATTTTTCCTTACTAGCCTTAGTATCCACATGTGTGCCCTGTGCCCCTGGGTACGCCCCAGATATCGAGGGGATGATTAACCAAGAGCAGGCTCTGCACAGCCCTGGGATCAGCAAACCCAGTAAACTTCACAGGGGAACGAGATTCATAATCATATGTGCTGACTCAAAGAGGAATAGTGAGCAGTTTTCTCTTGGTCCTGTTTATCTGGGACTGAACCAGATCCACATAAATTTGCCCTGCCAGACCCTGGAAGCGCAGTTGGTGCTCCTGGCTGGCAGGTGCTTTGTGGGGCTGGTTGCTGGCAGCAACACCACAGGCTGCACCTCTAAACGCCCACAAATTTGCTTTGGCTTCGCAGATGATAATGAGACCCACGTCTGGGAGAAGAGGCCCACAGAGACTATCAGGAATATTAATGCTATCACAGAAGTTTATTAGTGCTTGCATGTTGAGAAGTGGGTAAGGAAACCCTCTGGGGTCTGCTGCGCTATCAGCAATTATCATGCGAGATTTCTGCTCCTGGTTTTCCCGCTGACAAGGTTTGTGAAATAAAGGCTCCAAGATTGGTCTTTGGGCAGTGTTTGGGTTTTTAAGCTCTGTGGATGTTTCTCCCATTACTCTCTGTAAACCTCCATTCCTCAAACAAGAGCCAAGGGCTTTCCCTTGCCATTCCTCTCCAAAGATTTGCCATTTCTAGCTCAACAAATCCATGTGCCTTATGCTTGCAAAATTCCTGTGTGCACCTGCCATCTCACAGAACTAAAGTAACCCTTCAGGTATGGGTCTGCAGTTTGTTTTGTTCCCATCAAGCTAGGCTACAGCCCTTCACTCCCATTTCTGCTCATGCTCCCATCTCTGCTGGTAGAGAGGACTGGTTGTTTCCACTGTGAGTTCAGCACTGGATTCACAGTGGAAACAACGTTATTCAGATACCAAGAAGTCATCAGCAATTGGTTTCATGAGAAACAAGCGACCACGATGTGAGCATGGGCTCTGGAAACCTGTCCCTGACACTCTTTGAATGGAGTAAAGGCTATAAAATCTTGTGCCTTTTTATCTAGGTTGGAATCTGGTGCTGTGATCACCCTTTTTCAATGGTTTGCAGGTTTTTAAAGCTCTTTATACAATAAGGAAGGGAAAAAAAACCCCAAAAGTAAAGGAAGAAGCCCACACTGACTGGCTGATCAGAGAGGAACCTCTCAGCACAACTCAGGGCTGCTGCCCGAGCAGGCAGCGGCACCAGGGAAATCAACGGGCTGGTGGCAGGAGTGCTGGGGAACAGGGATGTGCTTGGGAGGAGACCCATTTCTCCTGAAAGTGTCATTAAGGTATGGATAAAGATGAACCAGACTGTGTTGATTTCGTCACAAACCTGTCCATGCCAGGTTCCAGAGGAGTCGCAGCACATGTGGGAAATTTGAACTGCATTTACATTTTGAAACAAAATACAGAACAGTCACTTGCTCCAACAGGTGCCCAGGCTGGCACGAGGCCCTGCTGGCTCCAGCTGCAGGCTGGGCAGGAGTGCCCTGCTGCCACCTTGTTGGAGGCAGAGGCAAGAGCACCAGCTTGTTTTTCCCAGGCAGCATGAGCCAGGCACAACCAGCCCCAGACTGGGAGGGTCATTAAACCCCAACACTTTCCAGCAGGGTCACCAAACCCTCAAACCCTGCCCTTGCCAGGAGGGTCACCAAACCCCAACAGCGCCTTAGCTGATGGATGTGGTACCCCATCATCATTCCCCAACACAGACGTACCAAGAAACCTTCCTATCTACAGATGATTCCTTAAATGGGTCTTGGTTAAACTCCAGCTGCCTGGTGGACTTGGGGAAGTGCAGCATTGGTGCTGCACAGGCTCCTGACTGTTCATTTAATTAAAGATTCTGCTGAAAGTTCTGCTTAAAATCACAATGCTTGCTGCTGGTTAGAAAAGTGTAGGTGATTCCCCCAGAGGCCTGGCCAGCATTCCTGCTCCTATTGTACAACATTATTGATTAATCAAAACTAATGCTCACAGCTGTTGCCTGATGGATAATGTCTTTGGTGTTTCCCTGCATATAATTATTTACTGCTTTATTGATGTTATTTATTTCTTCATTAAGTATTGTTGGCTGTTTAATTATGTGAAACACAACTGCAAGTGTTGCTGCTAAAAGCCATGGGTAGGACTGCCCAGAGCTGAAATCTTTCAACCATAAACTCCAAAAATAAATCTAAAGATAAAAATATTTTAGCCAGTCTTTTTAGCAAAGACCATCGAACTGCAAACACGTTACATGTCAGTTGGAGGCTGACACCGGAGCACCATGTTGGGATAGGTTTGCAATGCTGAGTGGATTGCACACTGCAAAGAACTTTTGTAGATGTGCAAATACGTTTTATTAAATCTCCAAGACACATATGAAAGTCCCCTATTTTATTCTTGGTAGCTGAATGTTTGAAATAAATCAAAACAAACCTCTGATTCCAAAAAACTTACAGTCAGGGTGCCTAATGAAGTTCCTTTCAACAACCAGTTCCTGTGCTGAGATTTGAGGACTTCCCAGGCTGGACGCTGGCCCTGTCCAGTGTCCCAGTGACAAACTGGGGAGTCTCCCCCAGGGCTGCCTCCAGGCTCTGCCCTCAGCCCCTCAGCTCTCTGTGAGAGACAAGGACTCAAGGGCCCCTGCACCTTCCCTGCCCCAGCACCCCCCTGCCCTCAAAGCAACCCTGCAGCAGGTCTATGCCCACCTTCCCTGAATTAGGGAGCTGACGCCTAATCCTCAGATAGACATGGGATGAGAAGGGATGTGCTGAGATTTACTTAACTTGTGACGTAAGACAAACTTTAACAGAACCACTTTTCTTTGCAAGACCAAGCCATGGGGGTTTGGAGCAAAATCCACACCTTAAATTCTGTTTGAAAGCCAACAAGCAGTAAGGAGATACAAGGTTTAAGACACATTGTGTCTCTCAGTAACCTCTAGGTACTTAAAATTTAAAAAAACCCAGCCAGGTACTTGACTACAAATACGGTGTTAGAGAACTTGGAAGGACCTTCTCAGTCTGCAAAACAATGAGAGGACCACAAACCCTGCTGTAGTTCACAAATCATTAACACACCTATAACAGATTAGAAATAGCCTCTCTATCTCCTCACTTGTAAAATAAAAATTCCTTCTCTGACATCCTCTCCAAACAGTCCTCATCAGGCCCCTTTCCCAGCACAAGAGAACAAATTGCTCCGGCAGTCCTTGCCTGGACATCAGTGCATTTGTTATTCAGGAGCTGCTGCTCAGAATGTCTCTGTGCAGCTTCTTGCAGATCTCCCACTTAGTACTGAGGCTGTGCATTACCATCAGCTGCCAAACCTCCAACTTACCTGTGCCTCTGCTTTTCCTGTGGCTGCCCTGAGGAGGACCAGGCTAATGTCTGGTGCTGTCAGGTCACCTGCATCTGTTCCAACGTGTCTTGAGCCCAGAGCACAAGCACAAATTGACTGTGGGGCCCAACTTCCACCCATGTTCTCAATACAGAACATGTGCTCATGCCTTGTTTTAATGCAGACATGGTGAGGAAAACCTAAGGAAAATACATAGTAGGCAGAGAGGAAGTATAAAAAAAAAAAGAAGATGATGGGCCTAGGGAATTTGGTCTCCATTTCCTTCTTTGGTTCCTTCCCAACCTCCACATTTTGTTGCATGTCCTCTGTCTCAAGCCAGCCCTTCCTCTGCCTGTTTTTTTAGATGTCACAGTCTTTCCTGTATCCCTTGTGCCCACATTGTGAGGGCACCATGGGCACCTTTCCAGCAGGGATGCACAGCGCAATGGGGAGCACAGCTAGCATGTTCAAAGGAAGTTAAGGAACTCTTTATGGAGAACTTGGTGAGAATTTGGCACTTGTCACCTTTTTGCTCTTTTGAAAGTCCCACCCTACAGGAACAATCCAAACAAATGTATGCCCCAACACTGATAAATCCCTTTGGAAAGATATCAAAGAAAATCTTTCTGGGTTTGGAGACTTTTGAAGAAAGGGAAATATCCTGCCAACCTGATGCTGAGATCTATCTTGTTCCACCATGTGGTCCGAATCATCCGAGTCCGCCATGGCTCTCCTTCCTCCTTGGGGTGTGGAGAGCAGCACTGCCTCACTGAAAAAAAAGAGATTTGAAGGCCAAGAGGACAGCATAATTTGAGAAAAATTCAAATGAAAAATTACTTCACAATGGAAGTTGTTACTGTGTCTAAAAATATCTCCGTGAGTCAGATTACTGAAAACGGCAATGCTACGGAGCAAACCCCATAGCCTCTCTTCTCAGCAGTCAGCTGGCTTCATTCACCAGCTTGGCATCTCTTTCCCCTTATGTTTTTAATATCATGAGTAGGGGTTTTTTTAAGCCGACAATAAGTTAATGTTTAATGGGTTGCCCTGTATAGTTCTGGGTGTTTACATATTCTCCAACAAGGCAAATTTGTAGAACAAATTAAAAGTCTGTAAGAGACTAGGTGAATTACAGGTATTTGTTGCTTAGAAGCTATCACCTCGTTCAGTCCTGCATAGTCCCCAGAATAAATGATTTCATTATGTTTTCACCTTCCCCAGCAGTATTAACACCATCTCGGCCAGGGCCATTGCTCCTTAGTCTGCATCTGTTACAGCTTCATGCACATACACTTCCTGGGAATGTGCAACCTGGCGCAGCGCCTCGGTCCCAGGGTTTGCAGGGTAACCTATTAAACCCCCTGGCACAGGGTCAGGCACGCTGCAGAAGCACGGGAGAAGGGAAGGTGCGGACTGTGGTGTTGCCGATGCTTTGTTATACTAATGAGATGGGTGGGCGTGACCCCTTTCTTCCACTGACCAAAATACAGTTTTCCACTCCCCAGTGTGCAAATCGCTGCTGAGAGGGACATTCCCCACTCCACGGGGCTCCTGCTTGGCTTCTCCAGTGTCACACATGGGTGTGACTTTGTCCTGTTGTTCTATAGATCCCAAGACCCCTCCCTCCTTCAGAACTGGCCCAGGTGGGACCCCGGGCTCTGCCCCTTGGGCCGCCCTGCAGGCAGCTGTGAGGGAAGCCACCAAATCCCTCAAACCCCTGTGACACCAGGGGGAGAGCAGGGCAGCTCAGAGATTCGCCCCTTATATGCTGTAAATCTGAATATTCCCTACTGGATGTGGTGGTTTGGGTTCCTTGTGCACATTGCCGAGGTCTCCCCGGCGATGTAACCCAGGGCAGGTGATGTCCCTGTGAGGGGCTGGGCATGTGCGGTTGCTGAGCCCACCAGGAAGGGGCAAGGAAATCCCCACATCCCACCTTGTGCATAGCAGCCAGCAGCCAAAGTAACTGGGCACCACAGGGCCTAAGGAAACAAATTTAAATGTTTAGAAAAAGGCAATGTTGTCTTCTGTCATCTCACTGGTGCTCCTAGGAACAGGATTGGGCCCAGGCTGCACCCCTGTTCTCCCCTGGGCTCACGAGGATTTAAAATTCAGGATTTCAAATGATAGTTTATTTCTAGCTGACCTGTTTGGCTTGAACTGTTACATGTTTTCAGCTTATTTTTATTCTACTGTGTTGGTACACAAAGAGTTGGACTCGATGATCCTTGTGGGTCCCTTCCAACTCAGAATATTCTGCGATTCTGCGATTCTGTGACAAACCTAAGCAAGAAGAAGACGTTACCAACACTGTTCAGCCTCCATTGCCACGGTGATCCCCCTGTCCAGCTCCTCTTGGACCACGACATTGTGAGCTCACCAAGCAGAGGGAAGGGGCAAAGGCATGAGCTCCTTCCCCAGCAATGGCCCCCTGCAGATCTGACACCCAACATCCCACCAGGAATGAACCAAGGATGAACGAGAACAATGTGGGGCATTTTGGTCAGACACACACACACACAGAGGTTTGGAGCAGTTTACGGCATTTGATGTCAATGGTAGGCTGTGACATTCCTGTGTGTTAATTTTTCCCCCCCCGCCCTGCTATTTGAAGAACAAGATTTTATCTTCCCTTCCACCCCGTGCCTGTTTTACTAAAACCTGCCTTTCGGGTCAGTGTGCTGGTAAGAGATTAATTTTACATTGCAAGAAACACCAGGCAGAGTATTTCAGCTTTGACATACGAGATGTCTGTTTCAATATTGCAGTTTTTCTAAATTAAATATTAGGAAAAATTAAACCCAATTGTGGTCTGTATTCCTATGGAAAATATTTCTGTTCCAAACAGTCCCTTCCACGCTAAATGACTTAAGTAACTGAAAACACAATAAATATGCGGCAAGTTAAAAATCCATATTATTCAGGTTTTAAAGCTTATAACTGAAAGTGGTTTAATGTTTCATGCCTAATAATAGATTACTCCTATCACATTTCTAACCTTTATTTCTACCAGCTTTGAAGTCCAGCCATATAAAGACTGTTTGTAGAACCACACGAAAGTTAAAGCAAATATTACTCAGAGTGATTCATATGAACAAGAATTTGCAATGAAGGCAGAGGGTTTTTTGTGTCTGTATCAAAGGAAATGAAATGTTTGCAATATTTTCAGTTGATAAATGCATTAAAACATTTTAGTTGTGTAGTATGAACATTGCTGACATAAACAGACTTTGACCTGAAACAGATTGTATTAAGCTCTGTGGGGGAGGCAGCATTAAAAGAAATAAAAATAAAATAAAATAAAAAAATAGAAATTCCTAGATTTCAGAATCTGCCACAAGGTCACCGCAGTCCTTAATTAGCTGAATACATTAAGAGAAGGCTAGAACACAGATGCCATAAAGAGAGCAAATGTATGTTTAATCCTCTGTTCTTTGCTCACAGATTACTCTTTCAGAGTGAGTAACCTTATTTTCTTTTTAAATATCTATTTACCTTTTTGAGCTTTGCATAGCAAAGCAGGGTTTCTTTTTTTTATTTCCTTCCCACTGTTGCAAAAGAAATTAATTTGTTGCTAGTTGCTATGCATTGGCAGGATTTCTGCATAAAGAATGTAAGCCATCTATCTTTGTATTCAAGATATAGTTAATCTGGCAGTTAAAATACTTTGGAAACATTTTGATGACTTATCTGGAAAAGTAGCTTTGCATTTTCAAAGAAAACTCAGAACTGTATTGCAAGGGGAAGATAAAAGATATATGAAGTGTTTGTTCCAAGCGATACTATTCATTTAAAGATCAGAATGTAACCCCACCCAAGCAATTATTGTGGAAAAACAAGACAAAAATCCTTATACAGCTTTCTGACACGGGCTTTATTTGGGAAACAAAATAACTGTATTACAGTTATAGTCTAATGGATTGCAAGCTGTTTTATTAGAGTCAGCTGAATCCTGTTTAGCATAAAAAAGAACTCTGTTTGCTATCAAGAACACATTTACATTAATATGACTTTGACAAAGTAAAATAAAATCACATTAAGATGATGTAAGTAGATAAGACAATGAAATCTCTGTGAGATAGTTTTGGCACACCAATTAGAGTCAAGTCCCTACAGGAAAGAAACATATTTTTACACCAAGTATCCATGTGTTTTTAAATCATAGACTGGCCAAAATGAATCCCATGTTTTAAATATTTCCAGTCAGGGAAAAGAGAAAGTTTATTATTATTATTTTTATTTTTCCCTTGAAAGGTAAAATTTCTGATAAACTACATTTTTATTTGCAATAATACAAACAAGTTTTGTTCTCCGTACTAGCCTGTAATCATCCTGATTATTGCAAGGGACTTTCCAATATAGAGCAGCTGAAAACAAGGTTTTAGATTACATGGTAATTTAGGAATGCATGAAAAGCCAAGCAGTCACCATAATAGAGCACTGCATAAACTTCATGGCTCTTACAGCAAAACATAACATATGTTCATTCAAATGATTTTTCAAGTTTTTTGGTCAAAAAAATATGTCGAGCTGTAGTACTGGTCCTATATTTAGGGAACCGTACTCTCGAAAAACGACGACGACACCATCTCCCATCCCCCCTACTTTGATGTCTCTCCTTTTAGTTTGGTCATTAAAAGCTCGGCAGTGATGGATGGTGATAATGCTGTGGGTTTTATGAGTAATCAGGCCTTGGCAGCCACAATATTTCTTTTGTAGTGAAACTTTAATATTCCTTTGGCCGTGCATAAACTTTATTCTGCTTTTGGAACTGCATAGCACAAGTTGCTCGCTAAGCATTACGAAACAGTTACTGCCCCAAAGCTGGTGTTTTATTTAACACCTGACAGGGCAAAGCTTCCCCTCTCGGACATTCAGAGCTGGGGTGTAACAACCCCACTGTGATGCACAGGGATATGGGCAGGAGGAGCCCCTGGCAGGGGAGAGGGATTTTTTGGCTGTGCCCCAGACAGGGCACCCCGGACACCCCCACTCCCCTCTCCCCCTTTCACGTGTTTTTATTGAACTTGCTGCAACAAACACCAGGTGTCTCCACTTAGCTGGGCTACGGCTTAAAAAAGGGGCCTGCTACAAAAATAAAAAAAGAAAAGGGAAAAAAAATTAGTGTTGTTCTTTTCCTTGGCACCTAATCTGCCTGTGGCAATGCTGCGTGCGAGGATGAGGACGCACAGACGAGAGATATTCTCGTCCCAGGGTCGTATTTTATTTTGTCGCTCGAGACACCTCTGTCAGGCAAGGCAGGACTTTCCAGAGTTTGAAATAATCCAAATTCAATCACTTTAAAGCTGCTACAATATGCAAGTCCTGGCAGCCGTTTTAAATTAATGGAACATCAGATGTGCTCTGATCCTCTCAATTTCCTTGGGCAAGGGAAATTCTGCTGCGGTGGTAGCGGGAGGGGAAATATAGGGCTATCAGTAAAATAAATGTCAGCTTTTGTCTGCTGATAGAAAAATGCATACGGCAAAAAAAAACACACAGTATTTATTGCTCCGTAATTAAAATCTATTTCTATATGTGGTAAGGATTATCTTGGTGGTTTGGACAAGTGAGCACTGTGGAGTCTGATCCACGGGAAAGGACATTAAATTAAACCCAAGTACAAAATTGCTTTTTATTTGGCATTTTACAAACACAGTTCAATATTTTGTTTGTGTGTAGATATTTATTTATTGTGCGTGCTCATGCATTTATCAACAAAATATTACAATGCCCACCTTGAAAGTCCAGTTCCAGGACCTAGATGGGCTTTTGGCAAGAAGTCAGGGGAGGGGGAGGGGAAGAGCCAGGGGAGGAAACCTAAAAAAAACTCCATAGCAAGATGCCCGCCCATGGTTTGGAGTTTACTTAGAAAGTGTAAACATTCATCAGGTTTGTCAAAAGGTTTGCAGACTTGAGAACCTTTTGATCAAACCTGGGCTGTGTTTTGAGGATAATTGCACTGGAATATGGTTTTCGAGATGCAATTCAGTAGCTTTGCTTTTGAAATACAAACAAGCCCAAAAATTCAAATCAAGGCTCTAAACCTTGCATAAAAGCACAAGCTTTTATGGTGCATGGGTTTTTGCTGATCTGTAGGGCTTATCACCCAGGGCTATGTCCTGGCTACAAGGGCCCACGTTTCGTAAATTCTTTTTCCTGGAACAAAAATACAATACAAGCCGTCAGAGTTAAACCGAGGACAAGGTATTTCTCTAATTCTGATTTTTCAGTTATTTGCTTTATATGAGAAGAGCCTGGCTTCTTCTGTGCTAACTGGGACTCACATTGCCAGACAGCATGCTTAAAGTTATTTTTAAAAATGCTGCGTTTTGAAGGCTCTTAAATCCTTTGATGTAAATGAAAATAAAACCATAGTCTGGAACCTAACAGAGACTTTTAATCTTGATCTTAAAAGCATGAATCATACTACAGCATAGTGTAAAACTATTTTCTGTCCTCTGCACTCACCTTCTCTACACATACTGATATTTGATATTTATAGGTGGCAATTAGAGCTCTCAGGTAGTCCCAGTGCCTCCTGCCAAGCTCTGGGCACAGTTACTGACTTGAAGTCTGTGGCTGAGATTTCTCCAGCCTTGCTGTTTTTCTCATTTCAGTATGACATTTCAAGCAAGTCTGATTAAAACAAAGCAAAGCAGAAGCAAAATGTCTCAAATTCCAGGTGTGTAACATTATGGAAACAAAACTTAGACTGATTACTGTCTCAGAGCAGGAAAACTAGTGGCAAGGTAGGGGGGTTGCAATAAAATTACAGGGAAAACTCATCCCATAGCCACTCTGGATAACCCAGCCATTGTTTTCTGTCAGATATGGGGCAGAGCCCCAGTCCAGGTCCAACCCACCCCTGATACCCAATCCACCGGCTGGCTGCTCTGCTGGGCCTCAGAAGTGCAGCCAGCACACAGGTGCCAGGTTTCAAACACTGGATGAAGAAAGACCAGCTGAAGAATGTGGAGGTTTTATCCTACACTGTAAAATTCTGACTTGATGCTAAAAAGAGAGCATCCTCTCCCAAATCTTCCAGGAGAGGCATCCCTTCCCTATGCCTCCCTGGAGCAGGGGCTGGCCGCTGCCAGGGTGCTCCCTTGGGATGGCCACTAAGCAGGGGCAGCAGGTACCAAACCCCAGGACCTCTCGCAGTGGTCCCCAACAAAAGACAGCAGTGAACTCAACTGAGGATGCTCTTCCCAAGACCCTCTGCCAAGCCAACTGCACGGCAGCTGCAAGGGTGCAGCAGTGTGGCTGATGGCAGCCAGACACGCTGGGTCCTTCATCCCAGTGGTGACCCCAAAGGTGAGCTGTGGGAAGTGGTATGCAGCCTGTCAGTGTCCCCGTGGGACGGGGGCAAGCTCTGTTCTCCAGAATCTTGCCTTGGTCCCAGAAAAGGCTGTGACCAGGCAGAAATGACTCCCAGTATTTGTTCACAAGTGTCCTCCTGGTGAGTCTGAAGACATCACAGGATGCTTCCCACAGTTACACCCACCACCAAATCATGACAGCAGAAACAACTAAGATGGAAGTTCATCCTACCTGTATAAAACCAGGCATTGAATTCCTGTATTCCTGAGTCCTTCTGTATTTGAAACTCTCCGTTGCCTCCACCAGAGTTTTAAAGTGAAGAATTTGAAGATTTGTCCCTAAATAAAAGGTACGAAATTAATATAACAGCACGGTGGAGTTTCCATTTACTGCACACAACAGTCAAGCTATTCAGACTTATGGCTCCCACTGCAATTGTAATTCAGTTTCCTTGCTCATACATAATGCTTTTATCTACTCTGAATGGGGTTATCTTTAGTTCCTTAACAAGCCCATATAATTCAGCTGTCACAGTTTCCATAAGAACAATACCTTGGAATTTCCTGCCTTTAATTTGGACTAACTCCTGTCTATAAGCATTGCATTAACAGTGTTTCCAACTTGTGTGGTGACTATGAAATCAATCATTATGTACACATTACATATATATATTTACAATGCTCAAGTGCCATTTGCAGAGGTAACATCTCAAACTAATGTAAGGATCTTCTCTGGATAAATCCAACAGCCCCAGCTGGGCTGCCTTCTCTGTTCCAGGCTTTGCAGCTGGGCTATTCATTGTGAAGGAAATTCTCATGCCCAAGCAGGCAGAGATGACAAACCCCTGCCCTACCTTTTCTGTTATGAAGATGTCTCTTGTTGCCTGACCACAGGAAGGTGGTGGTCCTGAGGACAGAGATGCCTCCTGGCACATGCAGGAGCATCCCACCCGCTGCAGAAGTTTTTGGGGAACTCACCCAGACACCCATTGCACCGAGCTGTCCCCAGCCCATGAGGAGAGATCGCTATGGCTGTCTCTATTCCGTGGGGACATTTAGGAGCTAAGCACTGAGGCTTCCCAATTAGCCACTGACAGATGGCTGGTTCTATTTTTGCCTCCTTACTCCAGGCTCATTCATGCAGTGCACTCCTTTTGATTACACAGGCCCAAAACATTGTCCCCTTTCTCCTGGGTGTGTCAGCTGGTCTGACAGGAGATGGTATCTTTCCCTGAACCATCACTTTAGAGTTTCACCACTTGTTTTGCACCATGGAAGAACAACTCTCGTTTGACTGGGCTCATACTTGGCAGTTCCCCACAGCTTCAGGAGACCAACAGCTCTTCACAGAAGTGCAAATTTTATCTCTCCCTTGCCGCCAAACCACCCGTCCTACAGATCTTCATGCCAAGCTGGCGAAGATGAGCCTCAGGACACAGCAAAATGCAATAAAAATTCAGCATTTAAAGACCTGATAAACATTCCTTTCTAGGTTTTCCCCCCTAAAAAGCACAGGTTTCCAGAGTTCAATATATGGCAGGGCCAAAAATATATGTGCAGGCCAAGCAGCCCAAGAGTGACATGTTATTACATCCCTTCTCCCCTGACTTCACATTTTCTTCTAATGTTAGAAGTTTTCTAAAACTTTGCCTATATTTCCAAATTATGAATGTCCTAATTAGTTGAATAAAGAGAACTGAGAATGAAAAAAACAGACTGACACAAGGTGGGTCATCTTCAGCATAGCTCTGGGGAGACTAAGCTGTACTCCATGGGAAAGCATAAAATGGCAGGAGCCCAGTCAAGAAGCTCAAGGCTACCTGAGCAGACTCAGCACCACACAGTAATTTCTGGAAGGACCTCAGTCTAGAACCCACTGTTGGAATCCTGCTTACAAGGAGCAGCTCTCATTGATTTGTCTCGTGCTCACTTGTGATCCATGGTCCAATGGAAAAACAGCATCAATAATGAATAAGTAGCAAAATATGTGCTTTACCTTTCCAGCCTGGCCTATAATGAAGACCATCAGCTGGTCCAAATTACTTCACCTTATTCATGTTGATTTTTACCAGCTGGAATCTGGCCCAGGTTTCCTCTGGTTCATGAGGGGAATAAACCATACAGTATCATGGCTGAGTTGATGATGTAGTTAGGCCACAATTTCCACAAAATTTGGCTGGAAAGAGGGTAAGGCTGTTTGCACTGACCAGATGGCACAAGCACAGTTTACCAAGTGAGGAAAAATTATCCAGCCACAGGAGAGGCTGCTGCTGCCTTGGCTGGGGCTCTGGCACCAACCCTCTGCATGAGCCCAAGTTTTTTAAATAGTCTGAGAGAAGGTGCAAACACTGGTCTGAGGGGGAGCAGGCGCTGCCAGTGACACAGCAGATGCAAATGTTCCTTAGAATACTGAGGGGCAGCCTGGCACTCGGGTGAGGGCTGGAAGCTGCACAGCCATGCACATGCAGCCACAGCTATCATTAGGGGTTTGATGTTTTGGCACCTCTTCCTAATTTGCTTAATTTCTATTTATGCTGCTCTGTTTCTGTTTTGAGCCTTTATCAGATGCTCACATGTTTGGTGCAGAGTCAAACTCTGGAAGGAGGCTTTGAAAATAAGTCTTTTTAAGGGAGGATAAAAAATGTCAGAGCGCTGGGAAGGGCCATTCCCAAGCAAGGGGTGGCCCCTGTAACTGCAAAAAGAGAACCGGAGCAGTCCCTAGGACTATGCCAGTGCTCTCCTGCCTGAAGATGCAAGTAAGTGAGTGTCTATGGAATATACTTGGAGAGTGTGTGAAGCCTAATGGTGAAAAAAGTAACCTTGCTCAGCCTTTTGCACACCTGGTTCTGAACCTCCATTGGAAAATGGAAGGATAGGTCTGCAAATCAAGAGAGGTAAAAACCTGAAGCATAAGCATGTCCCAGCTCTGTCTCTGGGGTAACCACTAACTGTGTCCAACTGATGAGTACTTCTGAAACAAATCACCTAGTTATTGCAATCATACTGGAAAGCACAAGGGTTGGGGGTAACACTTTCTTTCCTTTGCCTCCATCTGTGAGCCAGGGACACGCTGGTCATGGCTTGGCTGGAGGACATATGGAGGGAGCTCCTGAGAAGCAGCTCCTAGAGAAAAGCCACACATGCCATGTCCAAAGAGCCCTGATTGACAGTTTCAGTGGTTAGAACTCCAAGGGCTCCAGTATAAGTAGCAGATGAGAAGAACACAGCTGTTGATGCTGACATGTTGCTGGCCTTATGGGATGATGATAAACAGCTGGAAATGCATGGGGAATAGGGATGAAGAACTTCAGGCTCACTGGAACATCACAAATGAAAGCGCAATCAACTGAGGATGGTGAATTCTTCCTTAGTAAATCATTTGTAGATAGTTTCACTGCTTCACAATACAATGGGCCAGTCCCCTGGCTTTGGGAAGACACAAATGGCAAGGCTGAAGGCCTCCAGGCTGGTCAGGCACACACAGGGTCCTCAAAGCCTTCCAATACATCAAGAACATTTAAGGTGGATGAGTATCTTCAGGCAGAAGAAAAACCTCATTTCTGTGTTCGAGGATATCTGAGGAGAAGATGTGGGATGGGTCCACAGCAGAAAGTCTTCCTTCTCAGAGGAGCTTGCTTGCTTGCTTTCTTTCTTCTTCCACCCCTTCCCTGGCTCAAATAATTACATGGTTAGTGAGTCCTCTGTGCATAGCAGTCCCAGAGCACACCTATATATTTCCAAGGCCAGGTGGGCACTGACAGCTGTAGGACATCACTTCAAGTCATTCCCCAGGGGGACCAACTACTGAAGCTCTGAAAGTCCATCCAGAGCTACCTTAAAATGAGGGAGCTTATTTTTGTATTTCCATGGCTCCGGTGTTGTACTCTGCCATCAGCTTTAATTGTTGCTGCTCTGAAGAAAGCCTTTGTTCATTACCACTGCCTACTTCACAGTGACATCATCCAAGGCTGTGTAAAAAAAGCACAGCCTGGAGTAGTCAGCCATGTGATGATGTATAAATAGCACTGACAGAACAATATTATAAACTCTATTGGTACAGCTGAGATAAAGCTCGCAAGTTGCTGATTCATCTAAGATATCGGCTCGAGGGATGGCATGAGGTTCAGCTACAATAAACCTTCTCAGCTAAAAGCATATTACTTCACCATGAATCAGCTCCTCAGATCTTTCATTCTTTTCAGAAAAGCACCTGTCTCCTCCTGCTTCAGTCCTCCATTACTGAACACATGAATTATAGTGCCTGGATTTTATTTCTGCTTCCTTTATGCTGAAATACACTGCAGTCAGAGAGTTCTCTAAGGCTTTATACACACACAGGAAAAGTAAAGCATTCCTAAAACTGCTTGCCAAGTGCTTGGTAACAGTAAGGTTTGTTATTTTTCACAGCTCTGTTTCTACTTTGCCTGCCACTAGAAAAACAAACAAGGGGCCATTATTTCAATAAACCTAGAAATACTGATCCATACCTCCAACATACCCGAGTAAGTAATGACTAATTAATTTTATGGCTTTCAATAAGACACACACAAAGTCAAGTACATGTCCATATACGAACAATGTTCTTTTGAAATGGACACAACGAAACCGCACACACCAAGCCTAGAAATACAGGAATTAAAGAAAAAAAAGATGCCAAGCGATGGGTACCTTGCTCCTTGGAACACACCAACAGCGATCACTCATGCTGTCTCTCAGGTGACCCACGATTTATGCTCTTGTTAGATTTAATTTTTGAAGTATCAGGACTGTAACATCAGCCACGTTGATGCCATGACCCCTCTTCACAGGAAGACTCTGTAAGAAAGTACATGGAATACAGACCCAAAAATGAGTGCTAGAGCTGCAAATTCAGATTTGGGAAGCTGAGCCTCACACTGCAGCCTGAGTGTGTGTCTTGGTAAGATCCACCTGCCTGGTGTAGGATGCTAACTGCCCACAGCCACAAACACACAGGCAGCCCCAGGAAGGCCTCTCCTCTGACCAAGTCTCACCCACAACATGGCCATCATATTTTAGACACAATGAGAAAGAGGTTTTAAGTGTTTAACTTTCAGTTTTTAACACTGCAGCGATGTGGCAGAAAGCAGCACAGATAACAAATGATAACTTGTAAACAGGAGGATGAGGAGGTTTCTCTTCCTCCACATCGGACAAGCTCCTTTGCCATCGGTACCACACTGCTCAGTGCCTTGACTCGGGCTAATGAGCAGAGCCAGGATGCTCACAGCCTGCTCCCTCACCTCCTGTATGCCTGTCTGTGACCCCCAAAGCCTTCCCTTGCTTGTGTATCACCCTGTGATCATCACATAATGATGGCAAAACCATTAGCAGTGCAGGAGACTACACTTCACCCTCTACTCTCAACACATTCATGGTGGATCCCCACAGACTGTGGGTGACAGAAATAACTTCTAACTAATGCAGCTGCTTTGCAATTTAGCACCCCACTAAATTTCTGTGTGCCAGCAACCTATGGCCAGGGTGTTCCTTCACAGCACAATCCTACACTGTGACTGTCACCCACATCAGCATCAGCCACATGGACATTCCTGCCCTGTTAGAGCAGCTTGCTTGGTACGAGCAGAGCTCTTTATCTGCTCACTGTGTCTCACTTTGCATCAAAGCTGCTTGTTTAGGACCATTAAAATGAGCAAGACTTATACAATTACGGAACTTTATATTAATTTTTAAAACTTGCAGATGTTGCAATCTGTACATGTGGGAATAGTGCCAAATGTTATGATGACAGAAAAGTTATACTGGATGAAGTTTAAAAGGAAGCAGGAAAAAGAAAAATCTCACCCTACCACTATCAAAGGCACTACGCAAGCATCTTTTGGTTAGTGGCTTTGCCTTTCTGACAGTGAGTTCATCAGCGAATGTTTTTATTAGCACAAACCCAGTAAAATAGCGTGTGGGAAAATGACAATAAAAATCCCTTATTTGCTTTTGATGTGCTTTTACATTCACTAAATCCTTCTTGCTCTGCCCAGAGAAGACCTTTGCTGCACTGAGTTTCAGAGAGCAATGCCAGCCATGATCCTGCATATCTGCTGCTTGTGTCAACAGCCCTCAGGGAAAGTGGTGTTGGGAAGAGCAACCTTTGGGATCCCTGTGCCGCTGTGCAGTGTCCCAAAGAATGTGCAGCTCTTGTGTTATTTTGGCTGAAGCTGATACAGGCTGAGGTGCTTTGCAGAGAGCACTGAAGTGACACTCAGTGATCTGCATAGGCAACATATGTTTTATATTATCAACATCCCCTTTGTATTCCAATTGCATGTCAGTACTGGTAGAACATGCTGATGCAAAGACCAACTCCAGCTTTGAAGCTCGGGACAAAAACAGAATAACCTGCTATTTGTTTATGTTAGCAATAAAATCTACCATCAACTACTTCTTGGTCATGGCCCCAACAAGAAGGCTGGCCAAAGGAAACCTCCTCAGTGAATAGGAGATGAAGGAAGTGGATGGGTTGACTGTGGATTTTCTAAATCCCGTCCAAGAAACTGATGGTTATGCTTGAAGTTTGCAATTATTTTAGACCCCAGCTTTCCAAAAGACTGCAAGGAGGACAAAGAGAGATTGTAGCATTCACTTTTTCCCAGGATAAAGGTTTTGAGAGATGGAGCAGAGCCAAATTCTGCAATTACAGTTTTCCTGAATCCATCAGAAGCAGCCAAGAAGCAAGGGCACATGCACTACCCCAGGATGGCAGGCTCTCCTAGTTGCTGTTTTCCCCAGGTATCCTTCCCTGTTCTCCTCTGCCCCTGCCTCTAATCCACATGGTCAGCGATGTGGATTATCCTGTGCACTGGGGCTGGAAGAATGAGTGCCCTTGTATTGTCCTACGAAGCCATGAGGGGGACTGCAGCTGCATGTGCATCATCAGCAGACAGTTTCAAACTGAGATTTTATATATACATTTATATATAACATAGCAATGCCACTGCAACTACAGGCATGGTAACATGGGATTAGAGCAAGGGTACCTTTTGTACACGATCAGCCTTTATGCATTAGTTCTGAGGTAGAAAAAAGCTGGCTTATAGTGCACACCTAAGCAGACAATTTCAACTTTTGGCATTGCTTCCCCAATATCTCCCCACTGGTGAACATGTGAAGGTAATGTTGGCTCACCACAGCCTGGCTCAAGGGATTTTACATCAGAGCATCCTGATAACACCATAGACTGACATGTAAGACTTCTAATATAGCAGCACAATTTATTCCCATTCCCAGGTAATGAAACCTTTTTGATTATTTTCACAGCATTCTGTAAGGGTTGGGTTTTTTCCTGCTGCACGAAAGGCAAAAGCTCCTAATGTGTTCCTGAAATGCCTTGTGAAGTTAATGTAACTTATTCATCAAGAGAATGACACTGGAATGAATGAAAGTCTTTTTTTTTTCCCTCAAAGTTTCTTAATATTCAGTCCTCACATGGCATAAGGGAGTAAATTCTCAATTACACAAAGGCAAATACCGAGAAATCCGTCAAAGTCAATAGAGTTATTCTGGACACCTGAGTAATTTGTCCCTTGGTATGATTCAGCCTCCAAAATCCACTCTGAATATCCATAATAAGTGTTTGCTATTCACGTACATTTTTAGCTCTGTTATAATTCTAATTTTTTTCCATGTTTCACAAATAGCTTAAGTCAGTTTCTTTCAGATGATGCTGTTTCCCCAGCTTGGCTTCCCTATGAATAACCTCCATCACCACTCTGCTACTTTTGCTAGAATGTTTCATTTTTAACAATAAACATCTATCCCAGATGCCTTATTTTCAGCTTCATTAAATGTTTTACTAGTTCATCCTGAGTCATGTCAATATTTACCTTGGACACAGTTCCGTATCCTTTAGTTTCTAATACCAAAATTCTCCAGACAAGCTTATTGTTCCTGGCTTCACTTCTACAAGTCACAGCTTAAAACTTTTTTTGATGTATTAAACAAGATGCAAATTCACTCAGCCATTTGCTTTGCTGCATGCTGCCAGCTATGCCTATTCCAAACATCCCTGAACTGATTCACTCCAATTTCTGAGCACATAAAGCCCCCAAACCTCCACTCAAGTTACTCTGAGGTAATTTCAAAGCCATCTAATTACAACAATTAGCAGAAGCAGAAATCAGACATCAACCTTTTAGGCACGGTATCACAACAGACCATTTCTGCTGAGTTTACCATCCTAGAGAAGGGGTGTCAGGAAGCAGAGGGGGTTGCCAGCTCCTGCACCGTTGTGGTCCCCACTGTGCAAACCTGGATGCTCTTCTGGGAGGCGGGATTGCCTTTCCCCAGCTGCTGAAAGGTGCTGAGCTGGCCAAGGGATACCTGAGGCATCTCAGCAAGCTCATCCCCCAGCAGTCCTGAGCTGCTGCCCATAGGGCCATCTGCATCCAGGCTGCTCCTCACCACTGCCAGCATGCTTGCTTCAGAAAAGTTGTTCTAGCAAGAACACGCAAGACAACAGGGAACAAAAGTTTGAGAAGTGGAATTTTCTCGGTAATTTTCTGGCTCTTTGAGTTTACTTCAGGTCCTTTTTCAAAGCAGTAGCACAAAATAAGGTAGTTTAGGGTTTGACATATTTATATTTTATATTCATGTACTGCACTGGGATAAAACATTTTGAATTTTATATTGGATATAAAAAAACCAAAGGTGTCAAGACGGGAAGCTGCTTTGAAAATAACAAAGGACTTTATGTGGAATTGTTTGAGGTCACTGTATCTGTTGTTTCTGGCTCTATTTAAATACCTCCTTTCAGTCTGGGATGCCTTTGTCACTCACTGAAACCAGCAGTGCAGACTAGCAAGGCAGCTGGGCACACACCACCAGGGGATACACGGGAAAAGAGCACTGGGATTTTTGGACATCTCCAAGCATACATAATACTCGTGCCATCAACCCATGTTTGTCAAGAGGTGTCAACATGGCTGAGAGAAAGAATGGGCCACGTTCTTGTGAGAGGGCAGATGATTTCACATCATGCCAACGTCCCCAAGCAAGATACTCCAAGGAGCAGGTCAAGGACACGGCTTTAGGTGTTACCCAGATGTGCAACAGTTTCCAGCAGAAATCCAGGATATTAAGCTGAGTTCACAGTGCAGCGATGCCAGTGATGGCCACACATCACTGTGCGGCAGATACACAGGGCGAGTCTTGAAATCCCTTGCTTGGGTGCTCTGGCAATAGCAGCACAAGTGAGTGATGGCTGCAGCGAGCCCACGTGCCGTTGCCACCATCCCAGCAATCCCAGCAAGAGCCCATCCACATAGCGAAATGAAGCTCATATTTCTGTGCACCCCTGACCCCACTGCAGCTCCCAGACGGCTCCCACAGGGCTGTGCTGCCAACAGGACAACTGAGGCTTTATTTGATTTTGAAAGAATTTGCTCAACTCCAAAGCAGAGGTGGTTATTTTCCTCTTTTAGTCTCAGATAAAATCAGAGAGAGATGAGCTGGAAACAAGGCTATTCCAATTCCCTTCTCTGCCCCCTGTCCCGTGCACATAAACTCCAGCAAAATAAAAAAGCAGCTTGAGGGACCACTGTCTCCCACACATGGAGCCAGAAGATAAAAGGGAATGGTTGAATACCAGATTAAATGCAAGTTTAATGTAAATGATCACTTACAGAGACCTAATAAATGATTCTGTGCAATGCATTGTCAGAGGTTTCACTCTGCCATTTTTGTTTTGCATGTGTATTTAGGAGCTTTTCCCCCTTAGAGGATAATGTTCAGGTTTTAAAATTTATATTAATCTGTCACTTCATTTATCTGTCACTCTGTAAAAGGGCTTCTTTTTTAAATGAAGTGTCTTTTTTACTTTTTAATGTGCTACTGTATCAGAATGGAGTATTTAGGATAAGCCCTTTCAACAGCAGTACTGAACAGGATGGGATGACAAGCAGGAAGGCAGCTTTATATAGAGTATGATTTCTTTTGACCCAAACAACTAATCAGAGTTGTAGAGGTTTTGTATTTACCCTGGCTGGGGAGTGTCAAAGGGTCTTCACTGCAAATCTCTGCGCTTCTAAGCAGAGACCTCATTAACAGAGCAAAGGAGGGATCCACTGGGGACAGAGGCTTTGCTGACAAACCTTCAATGCTTGTTTCAGGCAAGAGTGTTGGCCCAAAAGCTCCAAGGGTAAGGTTTTGGGTTGCTTTGGGTTTGTTTACTTGGTGTTTTTTCCCCTCAATTGGGCCGGGGCTGCTACTCTGAAAACATTACAAATTGCTCCTTTCAAAGCAAAGGTTTTTGACCGGCTCTTCTGGGCACTGTCAGATGCTCTCCTTCCCCTGCTCTCCATCCCACCTTCCAGCTGGAGGGTACCCCAGAGCTGTACCAGTCCCACCTTCACCTCCCTGTGAGGTGCAGCCTGGGTGCTGACTGAGGCACAGAGATCAGCTCCATCCTTCCTCCTCTGCCTGCAATATGGACAGGGAGGGAACAATACAGGAAGGTACTGCAAAGAAAAAGATTTCTGAGGGTGCCCATCCAAGCCTCTTGTTCCCTGGGCAGCCACCCAAGCCAGCTGCTCACTCATGTCTGTATCAGTGAGCTCCTGTGTCCCCACACCCTCCTCAGCTCTGTGCTGTCTCAATGTTTCTTGCTCTGAGCTTGCTCTACCTTGTGACCCAACTAAAGTCAGGTTACTGTGCCCTGATCAATCCATGTGTTTGCTTCTTCTCGTTAAACTCTTTGCCTCTATACCTTTAATTATTTTTCCCCTCAATTATTTTTTTTCTTCACATCAAAATATCTGGAAGCATTCCAATTATTTCTTCCTGCTGCTAAATATGAGCATTTTATTTGCTAACATCCACTTGATCTTGAACAGCACGATGGCTTTTCACATAGTATTTCACACAGGGCCCATGATTTCAGTGCTGATTGCAAGATAGAGACATGTTATCCCACCTGTTAGAGTTCTGTTCTCTCCACAGCTCTGGGAATTTCCATTTTACTTGTCTTCATTCCCACCAGCCATCCTGCATTTGGCCATGTGATTGCTTTCCTCCTGGAACAGCAGGGACAGTCATCCAGCCTGCAGGTCATACCTAGATTATCTTTAATCACTGCACAGCTTTGCTGACTGCAATCTCATTTCTTCTTTCAGAATGAGGGAAAAACTGTCCAGGAAAAGACAGGGAGTGCAAAGATGTTTCTGAATTAGTCCCTGAAAAAAAGGTTCAAGGCTTAATTCTTATTACTGGTTTTTCCAGTGGAAGCACAGGGTGTGTCCAGTATGACTGCAATGGTGTAGCCAAGGTCTGGATCAAGATAGAGGTTTGGGAATAGGCTGCTCTGAGCATTTCTTTTTATTAGACATCTCATCCACTGCTTTATGAGCTATTTTGAAGGTTTACTGTATCCAGGCAGGAGCAGGAGTTCAGATTATGAACTTTGATCGCTCATGGTTTATTCAATATTTTTAATAAAGTTTGAAAAGGTTCCTTTCTTTGAATCAAAGAATGTCCCTTTTGATTAATCAATTGAATTTGATTTTTTCTTCATGCAGAATACAAAGCAGTGTACTCCTCTGCCAGTTGTTTACAAGCAGCTTCACAGCGCGCAACAGAACCATTATTTTCTAAGTAAAAGAGCTGTGATCAGAAATGTTATTAAACTACTCAATAGTAAAGCAAATTTTTCTTCCTTTTTTTTTAAAAAAAACTCCACACAATAAGGACATATGAAGCCATTTTTAATATAATCTGTAAACTTCTCAAATAGCGTATTCAGGAAAACAGGGTCATCTTACATGGCCTTCTTCACATTTACAGCTGTAACAGCTGCAGTAGCAGCTCTGTCGGGCTTGATTTTATTCAGTGTCCAGGATCAACTGAAAATTAAAGGGAGTAAATGTCCCCTTGACAGTCAAGAGAATGATTTTGGTCCAAGAGTATTTCTGGCCACAACTTGCTTTCAAAAGCAGCTTTGTCATTTGTGCCTGGCCTAGTCCCAATAAGTGCTATTATGATTTGTTACATTTTCTATAGAAACAGGAGACCATTTATTAGCCCCAAGGTATTGTATTGAGCTTCAATTATGTAATAGGCATTATCCTGCTGAATATCTGAAGCTTTGTTAGAAAGTTTTAGTTCTGGAAAGAAACGTACAAGGTTCTCAAATGATTTCGAGGAAGATCAAACTCCCCCTTTTTTTGCTAGTTGAAAGAGGAAAGGTCCCTTCTTGATATAAATCATGAATAATTTGAATAGACTTTCTTCTAAAGAAAAACTCCCTTTTCTTTGAAACCCATTGATAGCTTGGGATTCAAGCAGAAAAGAATAAAAGAAGAAATACGTAACAGTTTCTTCCTAGAAGAGAACACGATAGGTATGCTGGCAAATTAGCAAGATTTTAATTTAATTATAACTGAGGAGTGCATGTGTGATTTGCCTGCTTATGAGTGAGGACTGGGGGTCTCTCCCATATGTGGAAGAGGAGGGGGCAGGTCCTGTGCTGGTGTGAGCCCTGCTAAGGCCCCCTCAGTGCTGGGTTCTCAGCCCATGCTCAGCCCCTCTTTGCCTGTTGAGCTGCCCTTCATGGTCCAACAATGCAAACTCCTGATACCTAATCAAGTCCCAACGATCCTGACTCCCCCGAGCCATCCGCATTTCCCAGACCTGTCAAGATTAACCACCATAAAATAACCAGTTAACTGGTTACTTGACATCCACAAAATAACTGTTACCTGACTTCCATAAAGTAACCAATAACCACTCTTTGGACATCACCCGTCTTCTATTGTCCCTTAGAGTTTGTTTAAAAAAACCCATAGATTTTAAAAAGCACTGACATCTAAATAAAAATTGATCAGCTCCAAGCAATTTCACCCTTCACAAGCCATTTTACATGATTGAAGGCTTCAGCTCCCAGTTCTCAGAGGCTTCTCTAGCTCTCAATCACAAACATTTTCCCCTGTTCCCTGTCAACAGCCAGACCCTGCAATTCTTGTAACTACCAGGTGAAAGTTAGTTCAGTCGTGGCTCCTGATTTTTAATATTTTTAAACGAATAGCAAACACTGCCCCCCCCCCCCAACAGCTGCTCCACCCCAGAGTAGCAAACCCAGTTACTCCTAGGTATTCTAAGGAAATGGAAAAGCAATGTTCCCAGGGCTGACAGATTTCTTAAATGATCTTTCCTTAACGTATGCTCAGTTTAACTGGTATTTTAGTAAAACGACTCCAGCTTTATGCCAACTGAACAGAAAGCAGAAAGTAAATCAACAAGCTCTTTTCAGATAGAATTCAGTACCTCAAAAATTCACAACCAATGGAAATGTGCTGCCAAGGCTGCAGCCCTATGACAAACCCAACCAACTCAAACACCACTGCTATGACTTGCTGTGCCTAAAGCCATTGCATAACAAGCACAGGTGTGCTTGCATCTATGTTTTGCCCTCTGTGAGGGCAAGGAAGAAGAAAGGAGGTGACAGATAATACACTGTAACTACAGCCATGCCATCCCCTGGTTATTTTTGCAGTATAAATGAGTTATGTATGGATGAGATGCATTTGCATTTCATTCACCAATTCCACTTAGAGAAGCAGTTAAGCACCCTTATTTCTCACAGTAAGAGAAAAGAAGTTGGATTCCCAGTTTATCTTAAAAAAATGTGAACTTAAGTAAAATGCATGTGCAAGTAGCATGTTTCTTACATCAGGGGAAAGACGGCATCCAGCCAAAACCTGATCTAGCTTGCCACTATGTAAACGATGAGTAAGTCTGGTAGGGTCAAACGAGCAGCAGCAGAGTCACATGAGTCACAGCACACTGCTCTTTGGAAAGATTGCTCCATGGCTAAATATACCATTACAGTCGCTTCAAGAAAACCTCTGCGTCAAGTTCTAATAAATGCTGGCAGTGACACTGAGCTTGGAGCAGCCATAAAGCCAAAAGGATGAACAGGAATTAACAAGTGGCCTTAGATACATATTGAAGAGAATGGAGGTTTTGTCTGCACAAGAACTGAAGAATCAGAACTTTGGTAGTGAAAATAATGACCTAATTTTTTTTCCTCAGACCTATTTGAAAGGTGACTAAATAGAAAAAGAAACGGAACTTTCTTCAGGATCAAAGTGCAGAAAATACTGCTAAACTCAATAGGCTAAGTTTGTACAAATTACCACTCAACTGCGTGAAAATACAGAGTTACTTTCATTATAATTTTTGCCAAGCTTGTCCCAGTAAACAATGACTTGCTCCTCCCAGGGGGATGCATTAAGGAACCTACAGTTATCAGTGAACAGTGACAGCCACGCCAACAGAAACCAATCCAACACTCCATCCCTGTGATCAAGCAAAACAGTAATTCCAGTAAATACCCTTTATATCTCCATCTGATACACACAGTGCTGAATCTGGAAAAACAAGAGTTCAATAAACCATAAAAGTGATGCCCTTTGATCTTTTCCTTTCTTCAGTGGGGTCAGAATTTAGTGCTATTACAACAGTAATTTCAAGTAACAAAAATCGCTTATCAAATGTAGGTTTGCATTCTCTATCAACAAAGTCCTGAATTAGAAAAGATTTCATAATTCCTTATGAATTGCTCTCCTACGTAGTCTTTCCACTGGAAGCCTGATTAAATGAGTATTATTTCTTCTTAAGTGGTTTTACAGGTCGTTTATCTTAGATTTATGAGTATCAACCTACTTTACAAGGTATTAGATAGCTTTAACGTTTGACACGTATTCGCTAAATCATTTACAGGGCTCTCCATTTGCACTAGACGATTGGTAATCTTCTCAATATTAGGTTTTATTGACAATGCACCATATAGAGTCCTTATTATATGGTAATGATTTAAGATAGGTGCAGGATTGGGAACTAATAAATCTGAAAGCTCATTTTTGATTGTTGACACAGAGCTGAGGAATAAGGTGCATCCATCTAAATCACTCTGTTTCTCAATAACATCACACACATACGTGTTTAACCTGTTCAGAACACATCGCAACTATGTGCAAACACATCCTAGTTCTTGCTTTGAGCCTGATGGACTTCTGCTTAAAGCTCAGTATTTATTTGGAGAACACCACCAGTGGACTCCAGACTCCCCTGTGGAGTGGAAGTCTCTGCACCCACCTTTCAGCGTGTGTCCGGAGGAGCTCAGCTGGGGGCCCCTGGCTCCTGGGCTCATGCCCAGCACCTCCTTCTGCTGGCCCAGCCCAAGCACACCTCTGACACACTTGAGCCATGCCAAGGTAAACATGCCTAGTGAGATCAAGAGGCATTTTCTCTGAGTATGGAGTCAGTAAAAACTGAGACTAAGGGTGTAAAAACCATCCCCATAATTTATATTTGTGAGACAATATCAGAACTGACATATGTAACAAAGAGATACCTTCATGTAGCCCTACACAATAATTTCACAGAAATATTGGCATTGGTAATAACTGAATTCACTTGAATAACTGATTTGACTACTTCAATGGAAGATCAGCCCTGTATCTGTATTACTCACAGAAAATTAGAGTAGAAGATAAAAAAATTAAAGTAGCAAATGAACATCTCTCCACTGAGTTCTACAGAATTAAGTCTCATCTACAACCCTGTAACCCAAAGGTATGTCTTTGAAATCCAGTCAAGAGATCTGTATCAGTCCTGCTTTTATAGTATGTCACTGGATATGGTTTCTGGGGCCTCGGAGCTGCACGATCCAGTGATTTGTTAAGTTGAAATGTGACATATAAAAAAAAAAAAAAGGAAAGGCTGGAATTATTTCAGAGCAAAGGCAACACAAAAATCTGAATCCCGTTTTTATCCTAACAGTTGCCTTGTAAGAAAACTGTAGTGAAAAATTGGTGTTAGTGGCAAAACTGCCCTGTGACAATTATACACAACCCTAGTTGTGAACAGCAGGGAAGGACAGTAAAGAAGTGCTTTCTCTCACCTTGGTCATTCAGAAAAACCACCAAAAATCCTAACTGAGGGTGGAGGCCTGTCAGACTCACTCAGCTGTTTACAAATGAGTCAGTAATAGAGGAACTGGAACCCCAAACTCCAACCAATATAACACACCTTGTACAAAGCAATGCAGTAAGCAGCACTTTTCATCTTTGGCAAGACCAGGCACAGATTTACTGGGAGAAAGGAAGAGAAAAATATACCCAACCAAAACTATTACCTTCCCAAATTAGGCCTCCCCAGTGCAACACACACACTTCTGCCCTCAACGTGAGGGAGCACCTGCAGCCCCCCACCTACTAGTGCACTATCAGGCCATTTACTGTCAAGCAGCAGAAATATCACAAGTTCCATTTCCCTCATTAGTGGAGCCAACTGCATTCTGCAATGTGTTGTCTACATATTTTTAAGCTTGTTTCATTCACTCTGTTCTTAAATCAGCAAAATTTAGCAATCTTCAACATCTCTCTGCAATGAGTGAAATTTCTTTTACTACTGGGAAGAAGAGAGGAGGTCAAGAAGGCTTGGGAAAATTTGTTAGCATGATCTGTAATCTGAATTTGGCAGAAAAGAAATTGAGAACATTTATTTGGAAAACAATCAAAGGGCAAAGTTTTCCTCTTGGAGTTGCGTGGTAATTCATGACTTACATGCTCCAAAAAAACTTGTTCTGATGATTAGAATAGCAAACTATTTGCTGTCTGCCTGACAGACCAAAGATGGTCATTTTTCCTCCCTTTGTCAGTATCTTTCTGTTCAGGCAGGGCCACATGTGTGTCCCCTGACACACAGATAAAGACTGAATGATGCATCTCTGCTCCAGAGGATTAATTCAAGTTAGATATGGCACAAAATGAAATGACAAACAGTAACAGGGCAGGTGGCAGAAATCCTGCCTGAGTCTTGCAGAGACTGACATGTACTTTCTCTTACCTGGATCTCAGCTGCTCCTGCTGTATGAGAAAAGTCAGTGTCTCCGTGCTTACCCACTCACTCCACCTCGACACATGCAAACAACCAGCAAAGCTGAGCAAAGTCTCTGAGATGAGGAGACTTGAGCCTCCAGTATCCACTGCAGCTCGTGTTAACCAACAACACAAAATTAGAGTGTGGAACTTGTTGCCCTTGACAGTGTGGTGGGCAGGAGCACAGCTGATGTCAAAAAAAGGACTAGGCAAACTCATGGAGATCATGTTCTTCGATTTCAACTCACCATTGAGTCTGAGGGCACACTTTGGCTCCACGTTTCTAAAACACCAATCCATGGAAGGGTGTGCTTCATTCAGTGGATTACCCTCAGGATGCCCTGCTCCTATACTTTTCCCTAAGAATCTCCCATAGCCAATGGCAAATGAAGGACCCTGGGATACTCAGATCCTGCTCTGTCCAGACATGACATTTCTTACGCTACAATCAATGCAATCATAAAAATATACAAGGGAATTGTCTTGGCTGGAATTTAAAAGACATAAGATTCAAATCTCAAGACAATGTTGTACGAGACCTTTTCAGAAAGGGCTACAAAAGGATAAATTAAAACTTGAAATATTCGTGTAGGCCAACCTCAGTGAAGGGAGGCAAAACCCTGAGGCCACTGGCGGAATGGACTCACCTAAAAGGTGCTTCATACAATGTGCAGAAGCTCCTGCCATGAATCACCACCTGCATCAGCATCCCAAACTGATACAGTTCCACCAGCCTTCTTCCAGAAACAGAGAAGTACCATATTCATTTAGGTGAATAATTTTTTTGGACTGTTCTTCCTCATAGCCTCTTGCTGTCATGCCACAGATCTTTCCTCTTGTCCCCCTACCCCACCTGGCTGGGGTGCTTGTAGTAACTCACCTTTTCCTTTTTTGTTCTTTGAATCAGCTACAGAAACAGTGAAAAATACATTCAAAATACACACAACTCCCAGCAGGCCCAGGCAACCCTGTGAGTGTAGAATTCTGCAAGGACAATCCTCCAGTTTAATGCACTCTCTGTTGAGTCAGCAACAGCACAGGCTCTAAAGCAGCACTACTGTGCTTTAAAGCAATTCACTATGTAAAATGTCAGGTTGTTTCTACCCTGGAAATATTTTACATTCCGTTCTTTCTGCAACATTACTAATTCTATGTCCTGTTTAATGCTCTGCATCTGAATGGGACTCTCAATTACATGAGTCACTGCAACTATCCTTTGACTACTTTTTTTTTTTTTGATACATGTGATCTGAATCCTCAGCGGAGCCCAGAGCTTGCTCTGCACACTCAAAGTGCCACAACAAAATGGGCTAAAATGCTGCATTCAGTTCTGAGCTGCTTGTGGCAAGCAGCACTGCTTGCCTGTTTTGTCACCTCCTTGTGAAGGGTGGTGGAGAAGCAGGGTAAGTATAACACGTAAACCTGCATGGATGCATTTGTGTGGTCAGCTGAATCACTGCTGAAGAGCCTGATTTAAACAGGCCAGTTCTGACTTTGCCCATGTTTTGTGGTCAAGTTGGCAGGGTAGGTTATTGAAGAAAATATCTTTTTCTCACTTGTGAAAAGCTGAATTTGAAGCCCACGCACAGTGGCTTTTCTGGGAAACCAAATTTTCTAGGAATGCCAGTTACAATTTTAGGAAGGAAACAATGTGGCAATTTTCAAATTCAAATCAAGTTTTGGCGCAGAAGATGAGAAGCAAGGCTTGAGAAGAAAAGGTCATGAAAAAACACTATGAAACAGGTAAAAATCTGTTTTCTCTTTTTGTCTCCTTTCCCATCACTTTCAAGCCAGTTTCTTACTAGAAAATCTGCTTTCCATCTAAACTTCCATGTCTCAGTATAATGCAGGAAAGCACTGCCTGAAAACAGAGCTATTCATTTCCTAGAGGATAATTACTAGTTGTTCACAGTCTCATTATACAACCCTAGCAAAGACCAGGATTTTTCCATGAAGACGCTAAAAAGGATCAATATAGGAGAAATTTCACCTGTCCTCTGACCCCCAGAAAACCACCACTTCTCTGGCAGGGAACATAGAAAACATTTCTTCCCTTCATTTCTACAAGTCCTGTCTGATTCAAATGGAGAGCTCTGTAGGGCGGAACCCGTTAGGAACTATTCTATGTATGTGCATTGTAAAGAGCTTGTTACATCAACAGCGTGGCAAAAAAAAAGTAACCAAAGATTGTTGTACCAAAGCATCAACTGTAGGTCCCAGGAATGACAGCAGAATTATTTTTAGAGATGACTACAGCAGTAACTCAACATGACACGAGCGACTGGAGAAACAGCAATCCTGAATTAAACCAATGGAAAAGCCAGGAATGCAGAATGGAGACTGTTTTTAATGCACCATATTGCATCTGAACATTTTGTTCCTATCCATCTATCCAAAGCATGACGTTTTGCATTTCATATTAACATTCTGAAGACATTAAAGGATTCTTCAATTCAATGTTCATATGCTGTGTCAGAACATGCACTTTGACTGCTCAGAGATGCTATGCCTACCTTCTACTCATCTTCCCTCCTTCAGCCTCCCAACCATCCTCCTTCCGCCTCCCAACTATCCTCCTTCCCACTCCCCAAAAATCCCGGGGGCTATTTTTTATTGGTAGCATTATTTAGTTCAGCACAAAGATGGTTACAAATACGGTTTGTGGGATTTGGACTTCACTTTGGATTTCTGCACTACCTCAGCTGTTATGCATATGTACTGACTGCTAACAAATCATCACAGTATCACTTGATGTTCATATACAATTTCTCATCTTCAAAGCACTTTAAAATTTCCCAGAGGTTCTACAAAATCTGGGGAAGAGAGAGAAAGAGCTGTGGGCAAAAGCCTTTGTTTAGCACTGGTCTTAACATAAATCACTGCTAGCCCCTTTCTGCTTCGCGCTACAGCAGGAATGTTGCAGTCCTCAGATTTAGGTCTGAAGTGCTAAACAATGCTCAATTGCCAATAACACATTTTCACTAAAAAGTATTTAAAATACTTTTTGTCATATGGACAGATCTCTTCAAAAGTTCTGTTCTCACCTTTAAGTTCAAAACCAGGGAAATGGTGACATTAGCATAGTGTGTTGGGAGATGAATTTATGTATTAAAGTGAAGGACATTTTGATTTCAGAAAGTTTTGATAACAAAAAAGTCATATTTCATAGCAATAGAACAACAAAAGGAATCAAAATAGAATAAAAGATAATTTAAAGGTAAAACTAATAATGCATCAGGAATTCCTTCAGTGTTCAAAGCAGAACAGTTCGCTTTTAATAGCTGAGAGGAAGCTCTCACTAATTTGCTAGCCAGCACTGGAAAGAGCAATCAAGAAAACTTGGAAGTGAATCATTTCAGAGCTTACTTCTCCTTATCACATGCTGGGGGAAGAATCTTTCTCAGTGCATGAGACCCAGTAAAATACTCTGTCCACTTCAAGCATCGAAGCACAGCTTTACAAGAGCTCTGTGCCCACATCTGACACACTCTGCAGAGCCTGCCCAGGCTACTGATGCCCGGGCACAGCTACTGGAAGTTGTTTGTCTTTACCTGTGAGACCACCTCCCGCAGCCCAGCACTGGGAATGACCCTTCTGGCTGCATCCTCAGCCCATGACCGTCAGGAGCAGCCCCTGCAAGTCAGGCACCACCAAACCACACCTGTCAGGGAAAATGTTATGAGCTATTTTCTCCTTTTGACTGGGCTGAGTCAGGCTTGCCAATTTTTTTCATTTACGTGGCACCATCAAAAAATGGGGATGAAATGAAACAAGTAACTTTTTACTTAGTGGGAAACAAACATGAAAATGTAACAAATAAAACACTTTTATTTCTCAAATATTCCACTAAACATGTAATCCAATCCAGCCTTTATGCTTCAAAGCATAACTTATACTTCACATGCTTTCCAGGGCACAGAGTTCTCGGACACAATAAATACAGGCTACGGTTTTGAAACATAGATGTTAAACCAGTTCTTCTGAGGTCATTTATTTGCTTGGATTCCTTCTGAGTATGAAACATTTGTATAATGTCTGACAAAACATGGAAACATTCTCAGATAAAAGGTTACATGCATTCCAGAAAAAATTCCACTGAAATCTAAAGGAACCCTTCTCGGGAACTGAAGTGCAAACTCTTCATTTATGCAATTTTAATATGGTGGAAAGAAAGAAGTGTAAGCTATTAAATTTGTTCGAAAGCTCAGGAAGCAAATTAAAATGAAATAATATACATATTATTAATGAATCGCTACAGTGAAAAGTGCGTAATTACGTGTTAATTAAATTCTCTCCTTATTATATCTGCACTGCCTCAAAATGATGTTTTCTCTATATGTATTCTCCTTGTAGCAACATTTCCTGAAAAAAAAATAGTTGTAAAGCAGAAACTGTTAAATATTCAACTGGAAGAAGACTAGAGAATGAAACTGCAGTGATGTTGGTTCGGGGGTTTTTTTTAGGATTTCTACTCAGAAAATAAACTGAACTTCAATGTGTTTTAATTATGTATCCTTCTGTTTATAGTCTTCAACTTAAGCCTAAACTAAACAACAACACTGGCAGAACACAGTAAATTTGAGGAACTGGGATGGACTATTTCTAGGTAAATGTTAACAGAACCATTTTCCTTTGTACAGAAATAATTACGTTCAGGCAGGGAGCCAGCTCTGTGCGTGCCATCCCCTACTGCCCAATTCCTGTAAAATCCAACATCACCTTTCTTATCTGGCTATTTAGGAGTTTTTAATTTTTCTGTTCTCCGAGTCTAAGCTTCTTCCTGCATGTGCAGCTTTTCATTTATGTCTGCCTGCAAAGAAAATCAGAAGAAAGAAGTGGTTATGATGGAGCTATCTTAGGCTGCACATTGTCTTTGTGGTTTTGACACACTGTAGTGCAGCAAGACAGACATTATCCTACACACCTTCCTGTTTTGCAGACATAACGGTGTTCCAGCCTGTACTCATGTGATAACACGTTATCATATTGCCGTGCACAATTCCGACGGATGGCACGGCTGCCATGAGCAGGAAGTGATCTGGGACAGCCATTCCTCCCGTAACCTTGTCTTGGGAGATAGGCTAATTTGCCTGCACTCTCAGACAGCCTTTACCAATAGGCACCAAATCAGAAAAATTGCTTTGGGATTTGGTTGTTGCCACTGTTTTCCTTTGCTGCAGATGTTCGTTCTCTGGTGTAATGTGTTTTATTGAAACATTGCTGGAATTAGAAAGCATTACTGAAAATTAACAATAAAAAACCGTATTTCTGTGATGCTGCTTGTCTGTCTTAATTACAAGCACAATTATGAATGTGTACCACATTCTGGAAAGCCAGACTGCTGTAGACATTGAGTGTTTAATTTGCAGTGTAACATTGGTGGGGAAGGTACAAGGGCTGTGACGTATTTTAGTGAAATCTTTGGCAGTGAGAATGTGTAGCAATCTCTGATTATGGCATTTGGAAATGTGGGATCACTGGATAAAGGGCCACAAATACCGGAGGTTTATGGGTCATTTATGTATTTCTCAATATCAGCATTCATTACTACAAAAATCCACGAGAAACGGAAGGAGTGCAATGTCAGTATTTCTAAGAATCACCAAGTTTTGTTCGAACAACAGGAACAGGCTCAAAGCTCCTTTACAGACTCTGTATAAACTGTTCCAAACTTAAGAGTTACATTCTTAATGAACATCAGGAAATGTTGATAAACCAAAATGGATTTGTCCCAGCTTGCAGTAATTTGACGTTTTAGGAACTTTGTGGTTTGCCGGTCCTATAAATCCCTTCTAGTGCTATTCTGCATCTATCAATGGATAACTACAGCTAAAATATTTCCCAAGTTCCCAGTAGCTCAAGTTAGAACTAAAAGGCTGGAATTTCAGTGTTCACCACATTCAATCCAATCTCAAGTATCAACAAGTATGTCCTCATCCCTTTATATGTTATGTGTGTCATTAGTTGCTTTGCTGTGGAACACTGATCCTCCAGGATAATCCTCTCCCAGCCACTTCAGATGCCTTTTCTTCTCCAGTTTTCACACCCCTTTCTCACTGATCCTACCAGTGAAAATCAGCTGCCACAATACTGCACTATGGCTGCTGCTGAGACCGCTGAGAGTCAGCACTGTGATATCAGGCTAAAAGTTATTTTCTAGACTCAATTACAGCAACATCTGCCTTGTTAATGCACATGTTAAGACATAACACAGATTGTGAAATCACAGTTCACACATAATGAAAAAATGGTATGAGTTTGGTCATGAATCAAGTAAAAATCTAATTATAAGATGACTGCAGAGGTCAAGAAACTGAGAAAATAGGTGAAAGAGATACATTGGTGAAAGACTTAAAAACTGAAGGGATATTGTTGTCTGTGTATGCAAACAGAGATGCAAAAGAAGAAAAAAAGTAAAGCCTTTTTCTCATCTGTGCAGTTTCTGTAAAGAAAAAAACTCTTAACAGTGATACCAATGGCATCAAGGTCAAGTGAAAACCAGGAATTTAATTCATTCTATAGGTGGGGACAGGAATAAGACAACATAGGCCACAGGAAAAAGGAAATTTCTAGAGACATGTTGAATTGGAATATGAAATCAAATCGATAGCTCTAATGATGGCATCATTATTCTAATTTATATTCTCCATTCATGCACGGTCCATGTAAAGCAATCTCTCAATATCACAGTATTTGCAGATAATTTTAGGTATCTATTAAGCTGCTCCTTGGTCAATAATGTCTAATGTGCTGTAACTAAAGTTCATGGTGCCTTAATGTCACCTGGTTGTTGCAAATAATTCCAAATCCCACCGGTTCCTTGGTGGAACTCCGTAGTAGATGGTTTGCTTTCAATAATTTCCCATTTAAGTCCACTGACAATAGCTTCCTTCCCTTCCATGAGCCCCACAGACAGAAATCATGGGCTCCTCAGAGTCTGTAGCCCACATACTGACGCTTGATCTGTTCCATTGATGCAGCTCTCGTACAGTCACGCACCTCCAAACAAAGCCTCGGACTGGCATAAATGTATTATTTCTTACACAGCTTGAAGGACGTGTAACACCGATGCATCTAACAAATTATATTAAGCACACATTGCATATACTTCACCACAGCAGCTGGTCCTGAACCCCTGAGAAGGAATTTTATCGCTGACATCACTGAGAGCAGGATTTGGCCCATGTTTCTTGACACGCAGTAATGCTGAAGATGTATGTTGTTATATTACTGAATATTTTTTATCTTATCACATGTAAGCTGAATAAACTAGGAGTTATTTATAGAGGCTAATTCACATTTTTACAGCATATGGATGTGCTTTTTGCCAGCTTTAGCACAAATACAGTTTATATTCATTAAGTCTGAGCTCGCTAATTAACCATAGACAGAATTAGTGAATAGCTTTCTAGTAATAGTACCTCAAGGTTGCCAACAATTTCATCGGGGATTTCACACACTGCAGACTTCTGATCTTCAGCAGTGACACCAGCCACGGAGGACTTTGGCTCTGGACAGGGCTCTTCCAGGTAATTCTCCTGATCAGACCCCTGGCAGCGACCAGCCACAAAAAACACGTGAGTTAGAACATCCTCCTGCTCCCTGTGAGACCAAGCAGTGCCAGCCAAAGGCATTCAGCAATACATGGAGCTGCTTTTTGGGAACTGCTGCTCTGACAGGGTCCATCAGGGCCTGTCTTGCACTTGCTCAGATTGGCAGGGAGATCCCAAGGTGCTCAATTTGCACAGGGTGAGAGCCTAGAGGTGGTGACTCAAATAAACGTCCTCTGCTGACTGATTAATGCATTAAAAGTAATTTCATTCAATCTTACAAGAGAATTCCTGTTATATTCTGGGGAATAAATGTCATCAGTGACCGGGCTCCAATGGGAATTCATAGGAAAATAGCTTACAAAACCCCTAAAATAAATTAAAAGGAACAAAACTATACCTGAGATTCTGTTGCTTCATCTGAGGAGGGGACTGCAGGTTCAATCTGCAGGTCAAGTTCAACCACATTGTGCCAGTACCAGAAAAAAAAAAAAAAGAAAAAGGAAAAAAGTAATTCAGGTTTAATTATTGCTCAGAGGTTTCTTGCAGATTTTTTAAAATGGAAATGAAATGGCAGGCAAACAAGAAAAAACAATACCTTTTCTGTTACTACCCAGGTGCTCAGAACTAGAAAGCATTCTGAAAATGATTATAGATCAGCTTTAATTTCTAGCTGCATCCCAAGGGGCCCTCTTTATAATACTTGGAAAGAACAGATGATTTTCATAATTTCCTAAAACTACAGCTTCTTACTCATGTGGATAATTACGTTTAGAAAACACGGTGCTTAGGTAACGTGCCGCCTTCCCAATGCAAATTTGTCACCTCTGAACAGGGATCTTGGTGCAGTTTGGAATCACAAGGCAGTATCAAAGGAGTCAGCTGGAGTAAAGCTGTAGTGATGCTGCATCAAATAAGGCCCTAAGAAAAATATTTTAATATGTGACTATAATTTAAGAGTTGCTAATTGTCCCAGTTTTGCTGCTTCATCAACCTTGCTCCTTTGCTGTAAACAAAGGAATCTCAGTGATTTCTGCTGGCATGTGACCTGCAGATCCAGGAATGCTCTGAAAAGGGAATGGCAGCTGGATGAAGCACCCAGTCCGTGCTCAGGTTCTCAGGAGTGATGCAGGAGGCAATGCTGCACCCTCTAAAGGGACAAGGTTTTGTGTCCTATTTAAAAAAAAAAAAACAAAAAAGGATGACAGAGAACATATGTGCCAAATAGGGTGAAAAAAGGCATTTCTGAACAAGCAAGGAACTGGGTATAACACTGAAATGGTATGTCTGGGGCCTCTGCAAGGGGAAGTGCCCATCGAGAATACGAGGCAGATGTTCCAGTTCTGAGTCAGCGATTACAAACAGGATTTTGCTTGGATGGTGGAAGTAAACGACATTAATTCACATCAGGGTAATTGCAGCTCCCATAAATTAATTTCCTCATACTTTTGAAATCATAGCTAGGTTGGTATTTGGTTTATTTAGTTAATTGCTACAGTTAAACATGCTGAAAAACATTAAAGGTTCTATACATCTACAGAAGTGATAGCAAAAATTGAAAATAACAAGTTGGACTTAGCCACTTTATTATATTAAAATACTACAACTTTTGTAGTCCTAAAAGCTTTTCAGAATGTCAGTTCCAGATTCCCTGTCATGTGTGAGCTCACTAAAGAAGGCAGACAGTATTAGCCCATGTTTATAAGAACCCAAAAGGCTGACATAAAGATTTGCAGATTATAAGCGAGGAGAAAAACAGATTTATAGAAGCATTTTCCTCTATTGCTTGTAATTCAAGTTTTCAGCACTGTGTTAGTGCCTACAGGCTCACGAAAGGAATAGGTAGAAAGTTTAGGTTTTACATAAAAATGAAAAAGCTGAGCTAAATTCCATTTCTGATAAAATAAAAAGATGTTTTGTTTTCAAATTCATTTTTTTTTTTAAACTAGAGCTCTTTTGACTTAGAAACTACATCCATTTTCTCTGATTTCTTACCTTATATTTTCTAATTAAAAATATTAGCTGAACTGCATGAGAATTCACAATTACTTTCTGCTTCCTTAAAGTAATTTTTTTTGGTTGGTTAGTTACCTATTGACTCAAAATATTTTCTTTATTTAGATCTCATTTATTCCCTCTAGTCCAAATTTAAGCAAAAATAAAATAATGTAGAAAACAATAGACCAGATTTTTAGATTCAGTTCCAAGCTGATCAAATACATTTCTGTAGCACGGGTACGATTTTCAGAGGTTCTGTTTTTTCAGAATAATATTTTTACTTCACTGCGTCTTTTTACAGAGAGCCATTCTTTACTCATCTGTTCCGTGTCTAATAATAACCCGTGGATCATTAAGAAATAACTAAATTACAGCAGAACTAGTCTCTTTAATGAGCCATAATAGTCTCAACGTTCAGCCAAAAGTTTTTTTTAAAAGACTGTGGAACTTCAATGTAGAATATGAAGCATTTTGTTTAGTAATATCAAGTTTATGAGCACCACTACAGTTTACAGCCAAAATATAGTGACCTAAAAATGCCATTCTGCATTGCTCCTTCCTATACATTGTGTCCTTAACAAGTCCAGGGGAAAATTAGAACGAATGAATTGTGGTGAGAGCCCGAAGCCAACAAACGTATTTAAATGAATCCTTCTGATGCAATACTTTCCTTTAAAAAATACAATTAAGTCTTTGTGTTTCCTTTGAACAAAACCTCATGTTTAATAGCACCAATGGCTCTGTAGTAAAATCTATTTAAAAACAGAAAAGGAGACACAGTAAGTTTTTATACAGTTACAGTGGCTTTAAAAATATGTTGCTGGTTTCTGAAGTCTGAGTAAATTTATGGTGAATTACTCCCACTGACCTACATTAAAAACTTCATCCTCCTTTTTTTAATTCCTGAAGATTTGTCATTATGTGAGCATTATTCACTGTGACAAAGACATATTACTCAAAGTGTCCTCTTGAATCAATATAACTATCGAAATGTGAGAAACAGTTTGGCAAGATGATAATGCCTTAAAATTAACAGGCAATATTTTCCTGCACACTGTGGTCCGGCGGGTCCACGGGAATTCAAACATAAAGGAATTGTGAGGCAGATGCACAAATGTAGTGGACATATCAGTGTCAGCTCATCTGAAAGAGGCTGCAGGGAGAATTAAGTGCAATATTCCTACTAATTACTGGGTGTGGTGGGGTGTCAAAAGGCCACTTGAACCTGGACAAGTTGGAGGAGGCTGGAGGCTGCACTGAACGGTCTGCCCAGGGAGGTGGTGGAGTCGCCATCCCTGGAGGTGTTTAAGAAAAGACTGGATGAGGAGCTCAGTGACATGGTCTAGACAATGGGAGGTTTGGATGGATGGAGCATGGTGCCCATGACTCCAGGGCTGTGGGCTCGATCCTTGGGTGGGCTTTTGCTTGGGAGTTGGACTAGATGATCCTTGTGGGTCCCTTCCAACTCGGAATATCCTGTGAACCTGTGATGCCCACCAGGTGTTGACTTGGAAGTGTCCAGTGTCACCGTCACCTTCCCACCCCAAGTGCATCAGGCCACACCGTTCCCAAAGGACAGCCCCGTACCACAATCTTGCTCCGAAATTCTTGCCAGTACAAGCGTGCTCAGAGATGGGCTGAGCACAAAAAGTGTCATGTTTTTCTGTACCTACACCCACATACTTCTCTTGCTGTTCAGTGGAAGCAAATTGCCTTTTTACAAATGTAGGCCGAGAAAAGACAATAAAATAGCATACAGGAAAATTTCTAAAACAGGATAATGGCAGGAAAGAAGATTGGTAAAGTATTTAATAGATGAGTTCCACAGATGTGGTAGTTATTATAAAATTAACTTTGCATAACTTACCAATATACCATTACATTTTCCCTCAGATGTTATCTGTCACTTAAATTAATTTTGCTTAAGTTACTATTATTGCAGATTTTATCCACTCTGTATTTTATTATTTAAGTTTCTGTGGCATAAAACAAGCCCTGGCTGATAGTCTTACTTTTAATAATATATATATATGAAGTTTCAGTATTATAGAAATGGCTGCTGGGTATATCTTAATAGTCATAGCACAGAACGTCTGCTCTCAAAATATTATGTAGATTAAAACCAGCTATTTACTTGCACTCCAATTCAAGTCATTGGGAAGGTTTGCAGTATTTACATACATGGTATGATGGGAAACGATCTACTCCAGGAATAAATATCTGAGTTTGGAAATTAGCACAGCTGAGGTCAAGGTCAGTTTGGATTTACTAACATACCTGCTGAAAGTGAGAATTCAGAGTTTATGTTTACTTCTTTCATAAATGAGAAAAGAGACTGAGGGGGTGGTGCCTTTGCCTCTTTGATACAAGGCTTTTGTATCACAGAAGCATTTCAAAACTACCTTTTCAGCTTAACATTCTCTGAAATTCTGTGCCTCTTTCCACACAGTCTTAACATAAATTCTCTGTAGCTAATCTTACCAAACATTGGAAAATAATTATTTATAAGGACTGGAAAATAGATCCCACGTTCAGCATGGACCATTTCTAAAGCCTTGCAACATCTTTCAAAGCTTTTCCATGGATATGGATTTGATTTTATATGAATGACAGATGCATTTTAAAAAGGGAGCTCTTTGTAAGTTATTCTCTACATTCCTATCACCCGTGCAGTTTCTAGTTGGGTGCCACAGGACCTTGTGCTACCAGAGACTATCACAGATTTCTCTCACATATATGTGAGATTTGCTGTCAAGCAAACTCTGTAATGTAGGATTTACATTAGTTTGCTATTCATGCTAAGCATGCCCAGCCACACACCTTACAAGTGTGCTGAATTTCAGGGGCTGGAATAAAAGGCATTTACAAGAGATGGTTTGTTAGGTGCCTGTATTTCATGTGGTTGAATTTGAATGAATACCTAATGGGCAGAGATGCACTGACTCCAACCAGGCAGCTTTTTTTTATCACTTCTCTTTAACCTGCTAACGTAATGCAAACACAACGAATCCTCCCCACCTGCCTCCTGAGGCATCCCCACCAGCATTCCCACACGAGCCTCCTGGGAGGCTACAAACACATTGCCCATCCTATTCTGCAGCAATAGTGTAGCCAAGGTCTGAAGGATTTTGTGAAGGACTCCAACCCTTAATTCAGATACCTGCCCTCTGTGGTGTAACTCCCATGGCCAAGCTGCCTCCCGAACGCCCTCGCTGCACACAACTGGATTCATGTTAAAAGTAGAACTAAGATCAATGAGGGCCTCAAACTCTGCCTCTGAAATATTTTCCTGAGTTGCCAATGATGCACATGGAAATTCCGTGTGCATGTTCCTGGGCAGTTGTTTTCAAAACACTATTCCTAAATGAGACAAGTTCTGTGAGTCAAAGGTAGGCTTTACACTCTTTTTCCTGCATTTCAAAATCCAAATTAGCATGTTCTAAAGAGAGTTTTCCATGTTTCTGGGCTGTGAATCCACTTTGTTGACAATACATTAGTAATTAATCTAGTCCAAAATAGCCATCTGAAGCAATTTGGTGCCTACATTGACAAAACAGGATCTCCTCCTCCCCCCAGGAAGCTGTAAATCAGTCAGTGACATCTGGCCTCAAGGACATCAGAGTCATCTGAAATGTGGTAATTTATATTAATGAACATCAATATTAATTTTTAAATAAAAAGAATTTGCTACTGCCATTATGTTTACATAAGAAATATTATTTATAGTTTGTGTTCCTCCTTTCCTACATTTTGCCCATAAATTATTGTAAGGAAACACACTGTCACAGCTATAAATATTTTTCCTTAGAGTTAAAGCTTTTACACATCCTCTTACTGTTTTCAGTAACTATATGAGGGCAACAACCAGGATTTTCTTTCTGCTGCCAATTTTAATGCTTGACTGAGTAGAAAAGGGTGCTTCTACAAAAACAACCAAAAGCCTTCCTCTCTAGAGAGATCTTAATGCAGAATGGCCTTAATACCTAGACTCTGTAAGAATATCTTAACATACCAGAAACAAAAACCCCACTGATTTTACTAGGCTGCAGTTGTCTTCTACTGCTTTTACCAAGCTTCCAACTATTACTGCCAATTTTCAGATTATTTAGAAAGACAAAATAAAAGACATCCAAATAAAAAATCCTCAGTTGGCTTTTGTGCTGAGGACACATCACTAAATGATTCACCTTGGAATGGTCACTCTAAACTCATACTGTATTTAGCATTGCCAAATCTCCTGGTGTTATGGGATTATAAGAGAATCTCGGCTTTCATTTAAAAATAAGGTTAGTGTCTAGCTCTTATGGTTGCAGAGAAAAGATTGAAAACATAAATCTTGAGAGCTCAAAAACTATATTGCAAGGAAAAGGAACCAAACAATTATTTTTAAGCAACTCATGATTTTTTTTGATCTGTCTCGTCATTTTAAATGCTTGAGGTTAATGAAACTCTTTTTAAAATAGTAGATACAGATTTTGGGGAGGGGTGAAGGATTTTTTTTTTTTTCTTGAAAGTGCCACTCTTGCATGTTTGGACTCTTCAAAGTACCAACCCCCCCGTTCCACTTCAAGGGCACCCATCAAACAAGCAAAGAGCAGCCACCTCCTATTCTGGCTGTACAGCCACAATCAACAGGGATCTAAAGTAATTTAAAACCCAAAAATAGCACAAGCACTTTTACCACAGTAACCTATTTAGATCTACATATACTTAAAAAAAATTATGGTCCTCCTTATCATTCATGTGATCACATCAGAAAACCAAAAACTAAGTTCTGTTGAACCCAAAGAACAACAGGCAATCTAATATTTTGATGGCACCCATCTTATCTGGTTGGAGCTTTACATTTCCTTGTTGTACATCTCTTTTCCCAAATCATTTAATCAAGAAACAGCTGACATGAAAGCTGAAAATGTTATGATAAAAATGTGAAAGCAAACTTGGCCAGGTGCATCTTGGTACCTCTTTCTGGGACCAGGCTTCAATCGTTATAAACACTTGCTGCATTTTCATAGTCTCAGAAAACCAATTTGCATGAGAGCGTGGGCCTTTGGCAACAAAATGGCCTATAAGAATTAAAGTGCTTGGGGGGCTGGTATTCATCACACCTGCTTTGGGGGCTTTGTCAACCCCCTAAACCCTTCCTTGTAGGAAGTGCAAAGACAATTCCCTTTCCCGAGAGACAGTCAGAGCAACCAAGAGGAATTATTAACGTAACAATTGTTTAACGCACCTGCCCTGAACCACAGCAGGCACAGTCTGCTACCTTCCCTTTTCCCCATGGGAACCTAGTAAAGCTGACTTCCTCCCCCAGGCTCCTTGGTTTGCCTGGTACTGGAAATATGAGATAGTCCTTTTTTATTGATATGATCACTGTAGGAACTCAGTGATGATTACCAGCACCAGACTAGCATTGCTTTTCTTTCAGGTGTTACATCCAAGATGCAGCGATATCTCACCATCTCTTACTGTTCCACAGGGTTTTAGACCAGCCCTAAGACTACCAAGAAGGTAGACAGGCCTGTTCCCAGCCCGTGTGCGTCTCCAGGATGTCCCATGCTGTGCACACACCAGGTAAGAGCAGCATGTGGCCCTGGAGCTGTGTGTTACGCCACCAAATTTCTCCTGGTTCAACAAGCACAGACTTTAGACTTTACCCAAACCAAGAGAAAGGCACCAAGAAGATTCCAAAAACCAAGGAAGACTTGAAAACCTTTATACCAGAAGAGGTTCAAGCAGTGACTGGGACCTCCTGCTGAGAATGTCTGACAGCACAAAAATAGTATTTTGCTGTTGAATACAAAGCAAATCACAGTCAGTGCCTGATGCTGGAAAGAGCTTCCACCTCCTGCCCTTGCCTGCCAGTGCTCTTGGACAGCCTTCCCTTCCTACCCACCTCCTCGAAAACCAGCCTTTTCTCCATGCAAGACAGGCCATGGACAAACCCCTCACACAAGTGCTCCATGCCGTGTGCTCTCTCAGCACCAAATGCCAAACTCCTCTCAGTCATCAGGTGCATTAGATATGGATAGGCTTGTCTATATTGATTCACCCCCAGCTGATGCTACAGAAAATAGCTGCACTAACATTTAAAAGGTTGCATTAAAAAACCCCAAGCCAACACAACCTAAGGAATATTGATCCAGAGCTAAGAGGGGAAAAAAAACCCCTGCTCACACAATTTAAAAAACACAATATAGATTTTTTTAAAAAATATGCCACATTAGAAAACTTTTTCAGAATATATGGCCACATAAAAATGGGGAACTTGTGTGGGTTTTTTTTTATTAGACCTAAACCATAATATCTTTGCCTGAGTGTGTAAGTTTCTGTTAAAACAACAATTTGTCCTGTGGACTGTAAATTCAATTACTGTTTTTATTGGAATCACATTTTGCTTTGGAAACAATCATGCAGAAAAACAACCAGTAACTTAGACATCTTAAAAACATCTCAAAACAGGCATGGCTCTGAGAACAAATCAGTTATGGTAATTCTTCCACTGTGAACTGCAAGGTTTTTAAAATCCATTTCCATATTTTTAATTAACACCTAGTTAAAAAAAAATCTTACTGTAGGTCATTTTAATCACAAATGTGAAAACAAATTTGTTTTATCAGAAAATTGATTCGACACTATTTTAGAGACTTATTTTTCATGTTTTTATCACAAAAATTAAGCTATTAACATACATTTCCCAATTTGGGAATGCAGAAGCAAGGCAGTTTTCCTCTGAAATTTCAGAGTTACGGTTTCCAGTCACCTCTCTATGTGAAACCAGACTATTTTAACACCAGAATATTTGATCACTACACACACAAAGCCTCCACATAAGATATCAGTACTTCTTCACAACTCCATTTCTATGTAAGTTGAATCTGCAGCATTCTAACCACAGTCTGTTAGTCAAAAGAAACCTCCCCTTCCATATATGACACTTGGATTTCATACCCCTTTGTAAAAAGGCTCTCCCTATTACGTACACATCCATAAATCTGTTTATGCTGCATCTCAGCCTGAGAACCTGTGTTTGTTTTAACTCTATCTCACAATACTGTCTTTCACATTAAATAAAAAGGCAGCTGTGGGTTGGGGCAGGGTTAGTCCAGTGAATGCAAGAGTTAAACAAAGCTTTGCCTCAGTATAGCTGGGCTTGGTGGGTGATTTGAAATCTAGTAAAGTTTCCTCTTGGTAAACTGCCAAAGCCAACCACACCTTGGATGATGTGAGGTTGTTTTTGAGAAGGTAACATCTCCTTACAGATTATCTCCTCCCACTTCAACTTGGAAGGTTTCTGAGAACAGTCATTTCCATTTCTGTTGGGGCATGAAATGGTTTCTGCTGAAAAAGAGCATAAATCTCATTCTGCTTTGACTTGTTGGGAAGCTCATGACAGATCGTATAATCCAATGTGGATTTTCAGAATTTGTTCAAACAATGCATGTGAAGAAACAAACATTTCTATCCAGTAATTTCCCTCTAATTAAAAAACAAACAACAGCCATTTAACTCCTTATCCTTTATAAACTCTGTCAACTACATCTTCTAGAAAATTACCACATCCACAAGTAACAGAACCAAAAATAATCTGACATTTCAAAGGCTTCCACAATCACACAGAATTCTAACACGACTCAGAATCAAGAGCAAATGCTTGAAACTTTGAAGTGAAAATCTTGAGTCAGCCATAGAATAAGCGAATCCAAAGGGTACTGATTGAGTTGTACACTGCAGTCTTTCCTCTCCTCCCCTTGTGTTTTGTCTTTCTGAGAAACTCTGTTCTACAAAAACAGGCAAAGAAAATGTGGTCATAAAGTTTGCACACAGTTTGCCTGATGAGATAAGGATGATGTGTCAGATTTTGACGGAAAAAAAATGATGCAATTATGTCAAAGGGTTTTATTTATTCCTTTCAGCAGCACCCTTCCCCTGGCAGCTTTCCTAAATAGCAACGTCATAAGTACCTAGAGGGAGCAAGGACCAAAGAGCAGCACCTTCTCTTGAGAACACAGAGCCATACCAAGAAACAGTTCCTCACCTACAGCAGGCTAGTTCCCTCTGAGAATCCCTTCCTCCAGACAGACAACACGTCACATATTCCAGGTCCTTCTACCACATGATTCTTTATTTTAATTGCAACATTTGGCACAATGTGAAGCAACTCTCACCACTGCCACTGGGTTTTTATGTTGGCCAGAACATACGACCTATGGACTGAAACAGTCTCCAGCTGACACAGTCCATATACACACACACATATATCTATAACTGCTAACTGTTGTCTAAGCCTGGAAGGAGCAAAAATTAAACAAGCAAACAAAAACAAAACCAGTTTTTTTAAAGAAAGAGTCAATACCAAGAAGCTGAAAGGAGAAAAGATTGTACTAGAGACCCTAAAGAGAAAAGGCCTTACCATGCACGACAGACACATTTTCAGTAAAGTCCCTCTGCACACAGCACCTTTGCATTTATAGGACTGACTGGTTTAAGTGTTCTTTGCAGGTGTTCATTGTATCATGTATACACCCTAATAAATCACACTGGATGCACAGCTCCATGTGGAAGAAATAGAGCTGATAGGAGGTACCTTGAAAAACTTGTCCCCAGATCCAGAGACAGGTTATTATTCCATGACAACAAGTAACAGACAAATTTCTCTCTCAGTGGTAAATTGGTCTCAAAGCAACACCTTCCATCAGAGAAAGACCTTAAGGCGCTCGTATAACACAAGCAATTGCCAATTTGAGCACTTTAACTGGATTATTTTACACCCTTAAAATTATTAAAATCATGAACTCTAAATAATTATATTTCAACCAGTGTATTACTAGTTCTCTCCTTACCTTCTCTGATTTTAATTTTCTCACTTGTCAGCATGTCTTGGCAGTGAGAACAAGAAAGACCTCAAACCTTTGCTGATTGCTTTCCATGCAATCTGATTTCTATAAATTAGAAGTTGCTGATAGGGAAGCAGACAGCAGTATCCTTTGATCAAGATACACATCTTGATCTCTTTTATCATTTTTTAAAAAAACAATAATATTACAACAAAAAAAAAATCATCATACAAGCTTTTCGATCAAAGTGTGTCACTGTCTGCTTCCCAGTCAACATACTGCCAGTAAATTGGCGAGGTGCCCGGAACGCGAAGGCAGCAGCTGGTGGGTTTGATTACCATCTGTAGAGCCACTAATGTATAAAATATTGTGTCTCCATCTAGTGGGCATCGGCATTTCACAGGAAACTTGAAAATGGGTTGGAACCCACTTGCATGGGTGGCAGAAGGAGCTTCTCTGGACTCCCCATCAGCAGAACTGGGCTCTAAAGCTGCACTGCATTGGAAAGGTACTGGAAACAAGAAAGGCTTGTTCTTGGTGATTCCATCCCTGCGCTGGAACTTGCCCTTGAAATCACGTGTTCTCCAGAAGCCTTCATAGAATTATTCCTGTTCTCTCCCAATGAACCAGCTCTTTGCAGAGCTCTGCTGCACCCTGGAAATCTTGGTGGCCAAAATGTGAAAATGCTGAAGTGGTAACAGGAAAAGGAAGGTGAGAGAAAGAATGCCAGTATTGTCCAGAACTTCTGAAATAAACAATAAGGAATTAGATGAATATGCCAAGATAATGTCTTCCTTTAGGAAGAACTGACCTACAGCAGAGTAAAGCATTACAAACTGCCCCTCCAACTACTCAATGGCAGGACATGCAAAATGCCATGTTACCTTTCCCATGTGGTTTCATTCTTGACCGAAGTGCAACAGGGGCAGCACAAGATACACAAACCTGTTTTACAGGAGAGTGACACAGAAACAGTCCTTGGGACACAGATTTTAGAATCCATGAGAGACTGAGGCACTGTGACAGCTCTCTCAGGACAGACACGGGACTAGAACAGTTAACAGAAGACCAATTCTGCCACACTCGTTACACCCGCCTCCCTTCCATCGATTACCATCCTTTTTGACAACTCCTCCACCAGCAATGTACTGACTGGACATATTTTACACACAGTCATCTAGTGTGAAAACTGCATCCTAATGAAGAGTATCCGTACAGCAAAATGAAATAAAAAACAACAAGATCATACTATTGATTTTTTCCATCCACATAGACTAGACCTAAATTCTCTTAGCTTGAGAAATCTGTTGAGATAACTCTCCAACACAGCATGATTACATTTCATTTAATGACTTCGCTGGATGCACGATAGGTCCTAAAACAGCTCTTCTTTTTTCTGAATATCTTTTAATAAAGTTGTTCAAGATGTGTTTTGATTTGACACCTAAACTGGTTATAGTAAAGCATTTTTTATTTTTATCATCTATTCCATCGCATTAGAGATACATTTATTACTCTATAAATAATTCATTCAAAGGAACTTCAGCTTAACAGCACCTAATAGACACAATCACTTAAGGCAGCTCGCTGGCAAATTTCAGCTTTAAATCAGAAGCTGATCTGCTTCCATATTTAAAAAAAAAAGTCAACTTCTCAGAAGAAAGCATCAGTTTTAAAAAACTCAGGCATGAGCTTAAAAATGAAGTCAATACATGCCAACAACTTTTGTACTAATTTATTATACTACTTGTTTGTGCAGGAAGGGGACGAGATTTGTTTCAGCCTAATCTAATACCCTCTATTTCAACAGAAACTAGAAGAATTAGAAATGACTGTTGTTCCCTCAACAATTTGCTGTGATAGAAGCTTTATTTTTCAGGTCAGCACTCTGGTTTTGATTGCTCAATGGGAGCACCACAATGGCTAAAAAAAGAAGGCTCTGAAACTTTAGGAAATAGAAACTGCTGACTACCTGGTGAAGGAATAATGATTTATAATATATGAATAATTGGATAGCAGGCTATATTCAAAAAAGCCTTAATTCACAGATCTGACATCAGAAAGTCATAATCCATCGATCCAGCCTCACAATGATGGAGTATGACTTTTTAAGAACATGTAGACAGGTCAGCTTCATGAGCATTCCGGGAATTGTAGTCTGAGTTGTTTTACTGAGGTCATTTGAACAATTTCAGTTTTTTCCAATAAAACTGATGCATTAATATTTTGAAATATAAACGTTCTGTTGGATTAATTTTTCCTCTTTTAAACCTTCAAAATCCTCCAATCAAATATCACAGGTTGCCATAACCTGAGATTGAAGAATTTTTTTTTAAAAAATTAGTTCAATTCTGTGTCATTTTCTTACAGACATGACAACAATTTTAAATATCAATTGTTCATTATGTCCAAAAAGTTTTGTATTCAAGTATTTGGAGGCGAAAAATACAAGGTGCAAAGTGAGGGATTAATTATTATGTTTTCTTTCAGAAAAGAACGAACATATCCTATGCATGTTTCCCCCTGGGCTACTTAAAACATATTTAAATTTTGCCCCCTGACTCCTTCCTTTTTTTGACCCTGATTGGGTTTTAAACTGCCACTGAAAAAAAAAGAATTTAGATGGAATCTTTTATGAAAAGAAATAATACTCTTTCAATGTGCAAATACCTAGAGGTTGAAATGTATTTTTTATACAGAAGCTTTTGATATTTTAAATTAAAAAAAGACATGCTTAGAACTTCACTTTCCTCATAAAAACAAATATGGGCTAAGGTTATTAAAAAAAATCAAGAAAAGTTTTAGAGATCTTTTCATTGAGCATCACATACTTATTTAAACTAAACCACCATTTCATTCATAAAAAATCCATTATGAAATCTTTCAGTGGCTTTTCCCCATTACAATTAAGTGAAACCACCTATCAATTAACAACTTCTACATTAGACTAATTCACCAGCTCACATGGCAAATGTCCTTCCAAAAATGCTTTCTGCTCCAGTGAAGTGTTGAAAATCAGAAGAAAATCCACACTAAATATAAAATACTACTAAATGTCTTAAATGTATACACAAATTAAAACTATAAAAAACCTGTGACTAAAGCCTTCCAAAGCTGTAAAAACTTTATGTTCTACAAGTAACAAAAGGGCAAAAGAAACAAACCAAACCAGAGCAGGGTTGCATAGCTCTGTATTTCTTCCTGGAAACTCATTTGTATCTCCCCTTGTCTAGAAGGCTGGGTTTCTCCATCTCTGGTCTTTCCCATCTCATTTCCTTTCTTACTCACAAAGTATTCTTAAGAGTTGATTAATAAAGTAACTACTTATGTGAAGCTTTTTGTTTATTGTTTTCCTCCTTTTGTTTATGTTCATAACTAAAGCTACTTCATTTTGACAACTAAATATGAAATGGCTAATAAAAGTCACTGCCTCGTTACACAAACTCCTTCCTCTAAACACATGAAATGTTCTTAAAGGTCCCACATATAGGAATGACATCGCTTAAAAACAACTACTCCTGTAAAGGAGCCTTAAGCAGCAATCACACTGCAAAGTGATCAAAGGAGGGAGTCCCTCCTGCGATTCCCTTTTCCAGGGAATTACCATTGGCAGGCTGGAATTACTCACTTGGAAGGCAGCCATGAGGACACCACGGCCAACAGTTTTCTGCTCGTGATTCACGTGCCCAAGGCACTGACCAGTGGTCGGGGTATCAGTTCCCTTCAAAGAGCCTGTTGTGCAGGGCCCTCGCAGCACCAAACCGGGTTCACAATTACTTCACCATCAAACCATCTACCTGAAACTGGATTCTTTTCCACCTGGTATTTCTTTTCCACCTTGGATTCTTTTCCACCTGGTATTCACCCAGCTCAACTCAATTAAGCTTATGGCATCAAAGGGTGGACCAAGGAATGATGACCTTTGGCCTGCGCAGAGGGGAGGACAGGAATATTGGGTATCTCCTAATTCCTCCTCTGTTTTGGACCTGTGCACTAGTCCTACCTCTCATCTTGTCATTAAAGGGGTTGTATCCTTTCCTTTTCTGCACTGACACCATAACTGATTTAATCTATATTATGAAGCAGCAGTCAGATGTTAACTTTCTGCCTTTAATGATGTGTGCTTGAACCAATGACCTTGAAGTGAAAGGCTCTGTAGATCTCCAGCATTCCTGGGATAACTCCACGCCCTTATTTATCAAGTTCACAAGCAAAACCTGTGTGCAAAAGGAACACTTACTCACAATTACTACTATGGTTGTTCTGCTGTGGCTGTACGTTGCACTGGAAGAGTATGGATTATAAAGTGCCTGGGTTAGTAAAATTTAAATCAAGCAAATGTTTAATATTAAGCTATTTCATCTTTTTCCAAAGTTTGGCAAATTTATTACAAAGCAATGAAATTGCTCTTCGAGCCCTAAGGCTTGCAGTGTTGGAGCCTGCCTGATTAATATAATTAGAAGAACAGCATAACTCAAAATTTATTTAATAATTAAATATAGGCAGCCTTATTGTTTACTTCCAACTGATAGCTTGATTTCTAGCTAAAAATTTGCACTGCTTTAATACCTGACATATTGTTACAGCTCATCCCCTTTTCCCCGCTGTGCATATGATTAAAAGAGCAGAGGTTAAGTACAGCAACACAAAAAATTTTGGGGAATTCTATTTTTGGTCACAGTTGTGCTTAGTTCTTTCTTCTCATTTTTACAATAAGCAGGTGCTGCTGAAGAGGTGCAAAGTCTCACGGCAGGAGGACATCAAGCTGGAAAAGGGCTGGAAAATTCTCCCTTGGACAGAATGGTTCTCCCTTCCACAGTCACTGAGTGTCTTGCATTGCATTTTTCCATTTTAGCCAAGGCCCAGCTTGCAGCAGGAGGCAAGACATATCCATTAGATTACTGGACACGCATCGCTCCTGAGGCCTGATCCAAAGGATTGCTCAAAGCTGACAAGTTTATGTGGCATAAAACTCCTCCCTCACACAGGGCTTGTGAGCCACTCACACGTGCGCGGCCAGCAAATGCTGGCTGGCATAACGAGGGATCCCAGAGGTCACAGAGACACATTTTATGGGATGGAAACCTAATTTTCTTCATGCTGAAACCACGGGAAAAAAAGCCTACTTTTTCTGCAGATGATGCCTGTGTATCTCCATTTTCTCCTGCAACACCTCTGCATTCTCTTTCAGCCAGTGTACGGATCAGCAGCCCCTCCCAAGACATGAGGTGCAAAGCCAATGACAAAATTAAAACAAGTTGGCAAATGTACCTATATATACATATTTCATGTTAGCACAGCTATGCTTTAGAAATTATGGCAACAGCAATAGAATTCTGCTGCTGTGATCATGGATAATCAAAGCAAGTGAAAAAAAAAGCCAGTGCTGAAATATTTTCAAAGGTATGAAAGTCTTTACTGTTGTGTAATTTAAATTTACTTGCCATCACTTGAAATTTCCTTACGTCTGCGTGATTAGCATTTAAATGCTCCCAAAGTATATTAACAATTATAATTCCTGTTATAGTGCAGAAATACTGCAGCAACCTCTTCTTAATGTTGAAAACTAACTAGGCTTCTTAATTTGCTACAGAAAATACAAAACACAATTAGATAAAATGTTTTCAAATTAAGTCTTACTTGGAAATGACCTGCAAGATGAACCAACACAACACCTTGTACTCTAGTTATACACGCAGACAATATACCCACACATTACAAAGCTGTAGCAGTATTTTCTACAACTGTAAATATGGGGTGTTTGCATTTTAGGGAGAACATTTTTCATGTAATAGCTTTTACCTCCAGGCCCAATTTTGACAGCATTACACTCCATGGTAATGTAGTGTCTATTTTAGATACAATCCTAGAAGTTCCCCTGAAATTACTTGGGGCACAGTGGATTGAGGACACTGGAACTGCACCCTAAATCTTAATTGCAGACTCAAAATTTACACCTGACAACAGTAACAGAAGGACAGACATTAAAAGCCTTTTCATGGGTTATCCCATGATAAATTTGTCTAGCAGTCTCCATCTCAAGAATTTCTTTAATTCTCAAAATCAAGATGGTTTTGATGAGTATAAATTACTGTTCCCTGAAGATAAAAGTTCAGTTGAACATTAGCACCACACTGAAGATTTTCTGCAGTCCAAGTAAATAGGGTCTTGACAGGGAAATATCTGACAGAGTCCATCTGACCCCCAGGTAAAAATGAATATCCTACTGCACCACTGTTGTTTATTGTAGCATCAGTCAAGTTTAGTCTATTCTTACTGAGCACTCTTAATTTTTCCCCCACCATACTGATCTCACCAGACTTGACACACAGAATCCTTTAAGTGGCACAAACCTATAAAAAGGACCTTTTACACAACTGAATTCCACAAAGCATTGTGTAGTTTGTTAACAGTTATGCTACCTTCTCTTTACTCTTTGACCATTCTTCTCCAATTGACTTGGTAGAAAGAGAAAATGAAAATGAAAAAAATCAAATTCTATGTCTGAATAGGTTAGTTATCGACATATATCTGATTAAATGATTTATGTTGATACTAAAATTGCTACTACGTTAACAGATATTAACAGATAAATGTTAAGGAAGAAAGCAGGTTTATCTTTCTAATTGTATTTGTTCACTACAAAATGAAATGAGAACAATTCATATTATAGTCTGCAAAGTGCTAAATGTATTAAAATGGCAACTGAGCTCTGTAAAACTTTAGTGCCAAATTTCCAATTCCCAGAGCAACCCACAGTCCCCTGTGCAATACACCATATCCTGCTGACCATTTAATGGGCAGTCTTTAAACTCTCCTGTTACCTAAATAAGCTCCCTTAGCACAGACTTCCACATTTTATGCTAATGCAAATGGTTTGCTGCTTATTAGTTTGTGTAATGCTCCCGTTACTATGAAAGAAAAAAAACTCCAGCAATTCACGAGACAAATTCTCATTTTATCTTGCACTTGTCAAATATTAAGATTCTCCTAGTCTGTCGGATTTCTAAGCTTGTCTAATGCCTGTCATTTGTATCCAAAATTAATAAAGTCTATCCATGCTGTATGATTTTTCAGTGGCTCTGATTCTGATTATACACAATAATTTGTAATTTAAATTCACAAAGATGTGCCAATGTAGCGATGTGTTTGTGTTGCCAGTTTTAAACGCTTGGCCTTTTTGACTCTGATACCAAAGCCCTCTTCTTTCTCACTACAAAATTCCAGTAATGCTTAGACCGACCAATTACTCCTGGTAATTTGATTATGTATCCTTGTTTCTTTTATTATTTACCCCTTTGACTGAGAATTCATCAGAACAAAGAGACAATTAAACACACTGCAATAATACCAGTACGAGTAACACGAACAGGAACTGAAGTCAAACAGCAGTAGCTCAGAAACACAGAGATAAGGCTGAAAGCCTGTCTTTAACTTCTCCTATTGTGTTTGGCTGTGCCAGGGTTGCAAAGAAAAGGATATTAATTTTACACTCAGTATTGCAGGGAGCTGTATTTGCAAACAAAGGGGAGGGAGAAAAGATAAAATCTGTGTCATGGCAAAACGAGTAACATTTGACTTCTTACTTCCACCTTGACCAATTCTTGATTTCTTAAACAAAATGTGATTATTAAACAGAAATGAAGGGCTCAGTGCACAGGTACATACCCATATGCATGCAGTATCAATAGACTGAAGGGGTCAGTCTCAAAATGGACAGAAATACATAATGACATTTTTAGAAGTTACACTGGAGGGCAGCACAATGAACCACCAGCAGGATTATGTATTTAAAAAACCACAAAACCAACAAACAAACCCAAGCCAAAACAAAAAATGTAAAAAGAAAACTCAGCAACTTAGCCTTCAGCTCTCACTTCCTTTTAATGCAGATCTGCTGGAACAACAGTAATGCTAAAATTTGACAGTAGTCTACCATGACAAGCCTAAGTGAGGGTAAAACCTTTCAATACTTCATTGGAAATATGATCATTACAGGTAATTTAACATTTTGCCAAATGTAAATCTTCAACTACATCCAAACTCCTGAAGAATACAAAAATCTTTCAGCGTATCTTCCTTAGAACAAAGGGAAATCATTAAGAACCTAAATGTATAACAGACAGACAAAAACGATAAAAGAGTGTCATGAATACAAAATGAACACTAAGAAAAACTCAGAGAGAATGTAAGGCAGATATCCCACGTAGAATAACCTCCAAGGAACATCCCTAGCCCTCCTCCATTTTATTAAACCATGTATTGTCAATGTATTGCAATCTATTCCCAACACACAACATGCAGTAAACCTAAAGAGACAGACCCGAATTCCAGCCTGCAAGTGCCTGAAACTTATCCACAGCCTTGATCAAACCAAAATTCAAGACTTCTCAAGCACAGGATGTTCTCACAACTCGAAGACCATATTTGTATGGCCTTCTTATAAATGAAGCATGCAACATTGATCTTTATCTCTCGGCATCTATGCCATTTCCTTAGACTGTGTTCACAACCCAAATTTGATACGTGCAGTCAAAATAAACTAAGAGCAACTTCATAGGAGATATTGTTCCTTGCACAGCGTCATTTGAATAGAACAGAGACATCAAAACTTTTACCAAGCACAATTCTAACACTGCGAAAACAGTCATATGTGTATTAGCATGTAATTCACGCAAAATGCACTGTGCTGTGGGACTAGTAACAATACATTCTGTATTATGTTTTTAGAATATTCTTGTAGAACTAAGCAAAAAGGTCAGAAGGACCACTTGTCATAAAATTGGAGAGCAGAAAACTGATGTGTATCAGCTGAAAACATCTGTTTGTTTGGGTTTTATCCTGGACATGGCACCATCTGCAATGTACCTCTGCACAACCCCCCTGCTCTGGCATAGGCTTTGCAGTGGGAGACAGGGAGGGTGAAATCAGCCTAAAAAAAAGACAAACACACCACCACCTTAGCATCTTAAGATCAGCCAAAGAGTCTGCCCACTCTTAAAAGTAAGAAGAAGCAAACATTAAGTATAAACAATTAAGTATTTCTTCTTTCTGCTTCAGGTTGGCCAAGAGGAGATTCAGAATGAGTTCAGTAACAAATTTTCAACAGTGCAAATGGGAAGCCAAACCAAAATATGTACTTCAGATAATAGTCTTAACCATGAAACACACCAAAGGGCTCCACCTGCCATCTTTTCAACTCCACCCTGAAGATATACAGTATATTCCACCTATTCAGTGCTATTCTTCTGAGTGCAATAGCTGGACATACATAATGAAGTTTGAGCTTCAAAGCAGTAGCACATATAGGGACTTGGTTCTGGCCCCTTTCTCTCCTGTCAGCACAGTCACACCTGAGCTACCTCAGCTGGTTCTCTCTGGGCTCTCACCAGGGACATGGGGAGGGCACTACAGCCAAGTATGGACATGGCTCTCCTTCCAGCACCATTTGGCAGCTTCTTCCCATATTTCTGGTGCCTTACAATATTGGGGCAGTGTATTCAGACTCTTATGAAAGAATCAAGCACCAAGCTTTGGATAAAGTCCATCCTTTTGCTGAATGTTGTCCTCATTTAAGCCCTAATAAACCCATTTTGAACAATTACACTGAACTTAAATGGTGTCAAAGTCTTCCAAAAGTCTAGCAAGCTGCAAAGAACAAATAATTCAAGTGCTGAAGAAAACAGTTGTTTTGTTAATATTCTATTTACACAGCTGGGATCTTAGGAATTTTATCCATCTGTATATTTAGTAAGCAGGGCAAATTAATGCCTAGAATTGCCATTTCCTAAGTGAAAAACAAACCAGTAAAATGAAAAGAAGGCTCCCCCACAATCTGTCTCTCCCTGCCCCATTGCAGATAGACACGAACACCTCCCCCGTAGCCATGAACCACGGAATAACTGGAGAGGATTCTTCACAGACAGATGTAATTTATAACAAAGACAGGAAAAGGAACCCTAACTCAGAGCTTGCCGCCCTTCCTACAAAGTTCACCTCCTTACCAAGAAAGAGCGGAGAATAATTTGTTTGGTTTCTGTACTCAACTCCTTTTTCTTTTATTGTGAAAAGTTTCCATTGTCCTTTTATGTTTTGATTATTGAGTAAATTTAGAGACTTGCCAAATAGCCCTAGATTGTTAACAGACCACCGCTATTTAACTTTGAATGCTTTAACAAAATAAAGGCACAGTTCACATTAATATTCTATGCCCTCATTTTATTTATTATCTTTTCTTTGAAATTTAAACAATTTTCCTAGCTAAGGTTTATTAAATGTAAGCCTAAGTAGCAATATAAGTTACCTCACATACCAACCAGACATCTTATAAAACTCAGCTTTCTAATGAGTAACACCAGATTTTGCTGAGCGTAGCATAGTTATAGGAAATCAAAATAAGGTTTTATGAATTAAAAATTCAAACACATCAGATTCAATGCTCAGTAAAAATACTTTATGTTGTATCTTATGACAAGTTGTAAAATTCAAGGTGAAATTAGAAGACATGCAAACTTTCCGGTGCATTTTAAAAAAGGAACTTTAAAGGATTGCAAAACTTGTCTGTTATTTAGACTGGGATTACATTTGTCCTCATAACATCAACTAAATGGATAAAAATTTATTAAAATGTATATTGATTATAAATCACCACAGTAAAGAAATGTCATGCTGTTTATTTATATGATTAAGGTCAACACGTTATTCATAACATAAGGGCACAAGATGTATGAATTTGATACATAAATATTCACCCACGGGGATACATTCCCATGAAATATCACATCACTTGCCCATTCCACAGATACTTTTATGAATACAATTTAATCTTCAAGATGATGAAAAGCTCCAGACAAAGGTAGGGGGTACAAAAACATCTTTTCGTTGTAGTAGAAGTTCATGGATCTCCGTCTGCCAATTAAAAAAAATGTGCTGGAAATTTTGGAAACAGAAAGATTGCTCTGGAAAACCAATCTCCAGTAAATCACACTGGACCAGCAGGTACCTGCTGGCAAACAACTTCTAAAAAAAGGCAGCTAAATTTGAACCAGCAAAATACAAATGCAACGTGGCACCTTCTCGAACAAGTCCTCAATCCCTGCTATGTTACATAGAAGATGTTAACACTGAAAACACCATTGTCCTGCAGCACACATAATGCATTGGGTTCAAAATAAAATGTGCCCCCCCCCCTTTTTATTTTTTTTTCAGATTCCTTTCAAATGTTGCTCTTTGAGCGAATTAAAAACGAGGATAGAGTTTGTGCAAATAACTTCCTGCAAACATGCCAATACCAGCAGCAGCTTGCCCGGCTCTCACCAGCTTATGTGACTCTTTCTGAGCGAGGAACTTGTTTTGTAGATTCCTGGCTCCCCAAAAATATGCCTTACGGAAAGCTGAGGGCACACCCTCGACTCCAGGATCATGTGGACTGTATGGCATCAGGTCAGAGCTTGGGCTCTTGAAAAGGCCTTCAAGAGCACTGCTTTGGTGTCAGGGAGTTTAAACACAGACATGTAAGAACAGCAATTCTGTTAAAAGTGTTTATTTTTCATTTTAAACTGGAATAAATCAAATGGCAAAAATCTTAGAATCCCCTATGAAACAAAATTACTGATCTTTGTTCAGCTCCAAGTACTTTGTTTTATTCTGGTCAACTGAAACAAGTAGAACTCCCAAAGGGCATCTACAGAGTGAGCTATTCAGGAATACTGGAAAAGTAAAACAAAACTCACATCCTAATAGCCTGCCTTCAGTTACTTTGCTTAACCACTCTAAAATTTCTCCAAGCCAACACATTTTGGCCAATCTCCATGTCTTCTATTAAAATTTACATCTTGATGGATAACTATTTTTGATCATGTACTGTAGTCCTCTGATAGAGCACCTAATCATTTGGATCCTAGAGCATTCTGATGAACAGCAGAAACATGCTGGCATTGACACACTGACTGTCCCACAATTCCCAGCTGACCTGCATTCCAGCAAATAAACAAGTCGTTAGGGCTGTTATCAGCACTAGGTATGTTTACATACATACAAACACACGCATACAGAAATCAAGGCACTTTCTAAATAAATAATAAAAAAATCTCATAGAGCACATCTGTGTATATACTAATTCCTGCACAGTTCCAGAAATGTTTTCATGCCAAGAATTCAAGGTTTTTTCCTCTCTCTCTTAACATCTTACAGTCAAAAAATGTGATGCTTTATCAACTGCACAAGTGAACTAAAAACCTATGATGAGCTCCAATTTTTTTTTCTCTCCAGTATCTTTAGCTTTTCATCCTGCAGGGTGCTGAACAATGTGACCCCAGTCACTTCTCACTTTAACTCTGGGTATGGTGAATAGATCCATTGAAATGAAAGTTCCCAATTTCTTAAAAAGAGGCGCTTGTTTAAAGGCTGGCTGAGTCAGAACCAGCTCTCAGTAAACTGAAGGCACAGCCCATGTCAGCTCTTTGGCATTTTTCCTGCTTGAATTCTCTTCTGTCATGACTTCACGTATGTTACTGAGTTAAACAGCAGGTTTGTTTTGTATTTGATGTTTCCTAAGAAAATAATTTTAAAAACATTTTGTTCACCACTCTCTAAAGCATTGGAAAAGCACTCAGCACTGGCTTACGAATTCCACCAGTTCCCTGGAGCTGTCACCAGCTTTCAGCTCGGCTACCAAACCTCAGGAACATTAAAATTGCTGTAGAAGACTATCAGCATGTGACCTACACAGAAATGTAACTGCTAAAGGTCAGTGTGTTTCAGTACTGGCAAATGAGTATAACAACAATCTCTGAAAAGTAAGGGCAGCTTCTACTGTGCAAGATGATTAAATATTTGAAGCAATACTGCATACAATTCCAACAGACTCCACTTTTCATTCAGACTATTCACAAGTCCTTCAAGATCTCTCTGGTTATAGCCATAGCAAGCTTCAAGATGAAAGGGCTGGAATATCTGTGATTTTTGTCACAAAACCCACTAGCTCTCCAGCTGCTTACTTCAGTAATCCTGTCTTGGGTACGACACACTTGGACATCAAAAATTCCCCCTCAGACATCAAAAGCCCAAGTACAGCTCTGCCATTTTAAAACATTCGTAATTGTAAAATAATGAACCTACTCCTGAAGCTGCAGTTTTGATCTTCATAGCAGCAAAGGCTTGAGGAACATGTTTTGAGGGAAAAAATAAATAAAAGCATGGAAATGAAAGAGACATGGAATGTAACACAACATCGGTTTATCAAAGATACACGATGCCAGGCTAATTTCATCGTTTATTAAATAACTAATTTTCTAGACAAAAGCAATGCAAGAGACATGATCAATTCATGAGCGGGCAGGAACATCATACAGATGGGACTGAATGGCCTTCAAGACTATTCACTCTTGTGTTCAATGACAAATTGGGAGGTGACATTGTGGGGACATGATTTTTTTAAAACCTACTGTGCACTGGGAGTACCTCAGCTGGAAAATACAGTAATAAAGGAGAAGCAGAACAGCAGATGTACGACAAGGCAGCCACATGATACAGGTATAAAATGTTCTTCTAGGACATATCATGTAGGCTATTCCCAGCAGAGGAAAAGAAAGCACTATTGATATTTTACAAGGCCTTGCTTTTATCTCAACAACAATATTATGTCGGTTTGGTCACTTCTGTTCAAACAAAACTGATTTAAAGCATAACAATTATAGAAAAAAGGCCAACAGGACGACTAGAGGCTGGTACCTGTGGAATAACGTGTGTAACAAAAGTCTACCTTGAAAGCAGAGATTAGAGAGGGCTGGCTCTTCTAGGCGAGCTAAATGAAGGCTGAAAATAAGATTGCTGTCTCTCTATACGCCAGAAAAATAAACATTGGGGATGGAACAAGAGATAAAGGTCAATTCTGGCACAAATTGTAACAAGGACACATGCACATAAGCTTGTCATGAATACACTTAGATAGAAATGGAAGTTTTATAACCATTACAGAAACCAGGCAGCAGGGCAGCTTTCTAACTGGATGAGCAAAGACAAAGAAGTTAACTTTTTAAACTGGAGTTTGACAAGCTTCTGACCAGGACTACATTATATATATATACTTCCCTACGAGAACGAGGCGGTAGAGCTGACAACTGGAGACATCCCTTCCAGTCCTGTGCTCCTCTCCATGCCTTTGCCATGGTGACATTTACAAAACAAAGCCACAGAAAATCAACTCGCTGGTTTTTAAGCATTTCAAATAACTGAAACCCCCAGGCTTTGAAAAGCACTCCATTAGCTGGGGAATGAGTCTCTCTAGAGTGAACTGATACGCTCATGGAAATGTTCAGTTTTCATACATCTTTAACATTCATTTTTCAAGAAATCATTGAGCAAATTTGTTTAAACAATGATTACTTAACCAATTTAAATATGCAACACCTAATGATGATTACATATCACAGTCAAGTGCCACATTTCAGGTCTTTTGGCATCAGGAAAAAAAAAAGCTTTATTAGCTTTCATATACGTAGTATATTTTTCATATTCGTTCTCCCTTAAATTCAAACACAGAAAGGATTTTGTTAAAACTCAAAAAAAAACAAACCCAAAACAACCCAACCCACAATTGGATAACGACCAGACATACATGGAAAGAAGGCATTAATGGAAACAGTTTTGGAACCCTTAAGTACAGAGGATGATATCTAGAGACTGCTATAATACTCAATCTGCACTGCCATTAAACTTAATCTTCGATATTTTTATTGCAACCTGACCCACTATGACATCTCTAAAGAAAATTACATTGTACACTACTATTTCAAGAAGTCAAACTTAGCTAGTCATCTGGGCCATAAAATAGCAGATTACTCCATCAGGCTGGCTAAAGCAACTAGGAATAAAACTAGATTTACCAACCACATTATTTTTATTAGGAAATGTTTCAAAGCAGACATAATCCCAAAAGGCCTTAGCCTCATTCCATCCAAAAATACACAACAGAGAGCAGCAGCAAAAAGCATGAACTGCAGTATAAGGTACAATTTGTAAATGTGAGAAAAAAATTACAAGATGTGCTGTAATATATCATCCTATCAGAGCAAAATAAATGAACTGAGCACAGAAATAGAAAAGAATAAAAACTTCTACACAATTCATGTATTAACAATTTAAACCTTTGTTATAAGATCTGGCGTGTTAATAGGAATTGCTCCATTGACTCTCTGCACATTAAGATTTAGTCTGTAGTCCTTTTGCTTTCCTTGAAACTGCAGGCTAATATAGGTGCACTAAATCACAGCTGGAGAGCAAAACTTCCACAACAGGCAAAAGGAAAAAACCCAGCATCTTTAACAACAATATTCCTGAAGAGCCCTGGTACATTAGCACTACACGCATTTTATTTTGGATCACTGCCACGGAACAGCTAAAGCACAGCTTCTTCTGTAATCACTCTAAATGAGGGGAACTGCTCATAATAGTAACAGGAAAAAAAGCAAGGAATTTACTTGGCAATCTCAACACTGCTCAGCAGCTCCTTGTACCGTCATGTTTTCTAACAGGTATTCATGCATATATAATATATAGGTCTTTGTAGATCTGGAGTGAAGGAGAAGTACGGGATTTGATAGCAGGAAAGGCAAGTTTTAAATTTTAAACACTGTCAAAGTAGGTTAGAAGTGTGATGTGTGTTTTATCATCTAACCAAGCATTCATGTCTTTCTGTTTTAACCTTTTTTTTTCCTAGGCAATATGATCACCTCAGGCAGTTTGGGGTTTAAAGGCTTTAGCCAATGCAAAAAAAAAAAAAAAAAATTAAATTAGCCAGGCATTTTCTTACCTTTTTTTTTTAAACACTTAAAGACTTCATTTTACAAAGGTGGTCCATTATGCTAGCTGTATCAAATGCAGAATATTAATCAGACTGTGAAGCTCCACTAATTATGAGCTACATTTAAATAACTCAAATTCTGTTAAGTGGCACAGCCACAGATATTGTATGCATAATCTGACTTTTGAGTCATTTCCCTTTTCTTGTCTGATTTTATTCTACACAGGAAATGACAGGGTCATTTGGAAATAACTGCAGTAAAGATCAAAAAGGAAACCTGATTGAGAACACTGTATAATTGCCTGTGTTAGAGAAAAAAAATTCCAATGAGTTTACAACCCATCGCTGTAAGATTTTTCTGGAAAACACACACTGCAGTTTCTCTCAAAGGATATCCATTAAAACACGAGTAGGGCTTTTATTTGTTGTAGCTGCATCTCTTTTAAAGGAGCAGCTCCTCTTGCTGGGGCTGGGCTTTTATTCAGTAGGTAATTCGGCACACATCTCCCTGAGCTAAAGCCATTGCAGTGGAAGCAAATCAATTCTGTTGAAGCAAATCATTTCACTGACTTGTCTCAAAGTGTTCATTTGCAAAAGGAGATAATACTGTAATTAAGCTCTTGGAACACTGTGGTTCTTGCTATTTGGGCAAATCAGGCCATTACAATTCGCAGTGCCCTGTTCCAAAAGAACAGGTTTTTATTGCTGGACCTAAAAGAAAACTTTTTAGACATTAATTGTGCTCAGCTCCGAGTCAGGATCACATCCAGCTGTGCGCTGTGCTGCATCTGGAATGGCCTTTTTTTTTTTATTTTTTTGGTAAGACACTGGCCTACATATCAAGACTGCAGTGAGGCTCTCAGCACAGATTTACTATCAACTTTCAGCACACAGATATCCCCATCATCTCCTGTTCCCTGAGCAGATCCACTGCAGAGCAGGCGACTCCAGGTGTGCTCCTGCCACAACCACACACCCCAACCTCCCTGACCCCTCAGGGTCTGAGCTGTTCTGGCATTGCAAACAGAAGTAATGCTCTCCTCTATGCATAACCATTTCTAAACATAGCAAAGTTTTAGCAAAAGATCTTGAACTCTATGCTGGATTCACTTCTCATCACATTTTAACACATAAAGCAAGTGCAAATAAAGCCATAAATTTGTATGTGCAGCATCAATGCCTTAAACTGTTACTTATTGAAGAACAATGCATCACCCTATCAAAATAGACTCTAACAGAATATAAGTATTGATCTTCTTGGATGTTGGAGTGTGGCTGGACAAATTAAAAACTCTCTGCCATGGAACTCAGAATACAAAACAGGTGGATTAAACTGAAGGGGTGCCCCAGGTAAGAAATGGCCATAAAGAAATTGTCCTGCAGGTTTCTGTGACAGTTATAATTGCATATGGCACTTGCTGCATTGAGGGATCATCACCAAAGTCATTCCCAGCAATCCATTTCTGCCATTCCCTGCTGGCGCCCTTGGCAGACACCTGTGCCACGGCTGGGGCAGCCTGTGCTGATCTCACCCACCAGAAATGGGTTTTAATAAAACACCAACACACAACGTTTCTTTTACACCAGTCTAAAACTGATATGACACATTACCCAAATTTACACAAGAATGACTTAATCAAAGCCTCATTAAAATCAATTCTACCAATTACGAAGTGCTAACCACTCATTGATCTGATTAGCTAATATAAAACAACCAACCTAATATAGTAATGCTGAAGTCCTCCTCTACCTGTGCATTGACAGTTTTGTCACTGATTTCATCACAGCTGGAATTTTAACTCATCCTAGAAATTATGAGAATAATTTCCAAATATCTGCAACCATGTCGAGAAAAGTCCTCTTTTATAATATGGCTATTTAAAAGCAATACAGAAAGAAATTATCCCACATCATTTGCAGAGTGCAACCACTAGCTCAAAGTGTAAAGAAAATTTTCCAGTGCATTAATTTTAACTTCACTGTGTACTGATAAGCTAAAATATAAGGGCCATCAAAAAAATTTCACTACTGTGACTCTCTGAGCGACCAGTTGTCTCCTAATATAAATGTAAAATGTAAATTCTTTTCAATGTATTGTATAATATATCCTCAAAAGGCACAGTCATGCTACAGAAAGGTTTATTTGATTAGTTGTATCTGTCCATTTGATTAAAGGCCACATCCTGCATTTATGCATTTTTCTATGTACTTTTTCAAAAGTCAGAATACAGAACAGAGTTTGCAGTCGAGCCAACTCACTGTTATTAACTGCATGCTTTCAAAACTCTCGGTTTGTAGCTCGCTTGTTTCTTTACGGTCAGTGTAATTAACTGCTGGTGGCTACAGCAGAAGCAAAACTCTGTACATACACAAGCTTACATAAACATCAGGGCTGCGGTCAGACTGGGCTTTGTACACAACCTTTCCTGATTTTGATTGCTGATTCTAAAATAGAGTCAGACTCACGCGTTGCTAATTCAAATTACATGCAGCGACTTATAAATACATACACAAAAGTGTTCCTGATTTAACACAACTAACAGCTTAACCAAGCAGTGCATTTACACTTTTTTGAAATCCTAAATTAATTTTGAATACGAGGATCAAAACATCTAACTTGTGTCCTTTAATCAGCCATTTTACGTTAGTAATGCAGCACTGTTGACATGAAGCTGCTTTGAGCAATATAAAACATATGCTACGGTGCACTCATTAAATAACTCTGCATAATGAGTTCCATCTCTATAAATGACTCACCTCTTCACTCAATAAAAGTTCTTCTCTAGGACCGTGGAAGAGGTATTCATATGCTTTATAGTGTTTAAATAAGCTGAAAAACAAGAGAATGTTGACTATTATAGTTGTAAGTCTTTGGAAAGGTAACAATATTACAAATCTTGCTAAACTAAGAGTTACCCTCCAGCACTCTAATACTCCAAATTCTAAAAAGAAACAGTTGTTTTACTTCAAGTACAATATGCAGCACGTTTAGTTTGCAGGCTATATTATCAGATGGCCGTAAAAAATATAGTATGATACTTAAAAATACATCTACTTAGTCCTTATGAAATTGAGAAGATAAAGCTCTACTCGGAAAAAAAAGTAATTCCTGAAACACTTATCACCAGGATACTCATGCCTTTAATATCAGCAGTAGTGGACAAGAAGGAAACAAAGTCAAATCAACTTTCAGATTCTAGGATGGGCTGCCAGTCCAGCGCGCAGGTTTGGTCTTGGGACACCAAAACAACAAAGAATGGAAGCTTTTATTCTCTCAAGGTCACTTGGCAAAATCAGTGTAGTATTTCCTCAAAGAAAAACTAAAAACTGGATTGGCACACAGCAGTTTTGTGTATTACATCACAAGGTAACTTCAAATAGGCTTTCACAGTGGCCCACATTATTATCTTCCTTAAAACACGTATAGCTCTCCTTTTCATATGTTTTAAATTATATTCCTTGTTTCTTTTTCTAATCAATGATATGGCATTTGTTTAATCAATGGTTTTGTTTGTCACAGTCCATCTGTTACAATTACTACTTCTCTTAAAATCATGATACAGAATGTCTGGCTTCTGTCACGTCATTCTGACACACAATTTAAAACACAGCTCTGTGATTTCATAGCAAGTGCAGGCTGAAGGATGATCCCAAGATTTGATCACAGTATCCATGAAGGTAGAGCAATATTTGCAAGGAATTGTAAGTGGTTCCTCTGCTCCATTGGCAGGACAGGACACAGGTTATTTTCCCCAGAGCCACCCATGGGTCAGCAGTGCCCTTGCCTCGGTACCTGCAAGGCCATCAACTCCAGGCTCCCTTCCCCCAGACCAGGACACACAGGCAACTAATTAACTTCTCACAATATTTGCCATTTCATTTGCAGCACATTTTCATTGCAGCGCTTCACCAAAGAATTCCTGACATGTTTCAGTGGAGATACAGAAATTATGTTTAAACAGACTTCAGGACTTAACCTGGAAGTCACTCGCACCCATTTATGAAAACACACGTCGCCTCTCATACACATCTATTATTGGACAAAATAATACTTTATGAACATGGCAGACACACAAGAAATAAGACACACATCTTTTCAACTGCATTGGCAGAAATTAAAATTTCATTTTTTTTAAATTTTATTTTTGCCAGTGTTTTGGAAGTGAGCCAGTCTTACAGTCCTTAAAAATCGAGTCTTCTCCCCTTCCCCTCCAAATGTATTAGGATATTCTTAATGGACTGTGTTACAGATGCAAATCATTTATAATATGCCCCCAAATACAAGTAATTATTTTTGGTATTTCTGAATTTTATGTCTTTATTTTTAAAGAGAACTCTGTTCAACCTGGCACACTTATTCCTAAGGAAAGAATCCAACATATTCCTCGATCTAATGCTCTTTACATCAAATCACTATTTGTTTTGAAAAAAAAACAGTGCAGTTTTCTTTCTCGGCATTATATAAAATGCTTTTTTTTTGTTTCTATCTACTATGAACTATAAAAATAATTCCATACCGGTGTTTTTAGCAATTACACACACAAAATTTTGCTCATGTGAGATGGTTAAGAATAGACCCTCTTATGATGTCATATGAGAACCTGAAGGTGATTAACAATGACATATTTCCCTAGCCCCACTGCCTCCTGAAAGAAAATGTCAAGAGCTGTGTTGATGTGTGTTTGCCCAAGGAGACAAGATAAAAAGATGATAACTGTCACCTTCCACCAAACCTGAAGGTGTCATTAGAGCTGCTGCACAGTTTGTGCCAATGTGGTTAAGCATTTGTCCCTGTTTCCATTATAAATCCCATGGGTTTAGAGCTCATCTGTAAAAATGTGATCTGAACTACAACATGTCATACTGTCTTGAGTAGGGAAAAAAAGCTATAGGCTTATCACTTAAAATTAAACAAGAAAAAATGTTGAAGTAATACATTAATTTCAACTATAATAAAACTCAGTCAACCTATTTCTGAGTTCACAAAATTCAAAGTACACCCACGTAAGTTTGCTGATTCCATTCTTATTTAGGAAAAAAATATTCCAACAACTGAAATAATGAATTGCATAAACTGGACACATATGACAGGTTTCAGTGTACGTGTGCATATCCAGGACCTCGCAACTGCACACATTTGTAACAAATTGAGCAGTTTGAACACACAACCACAGATTTGGAGGCCAAAATACCATTCTGCTGCAAAAATCTTGTGGCTTGATTGTGTTCCTGCCCAGTTAATAGTCTGGTGGCAGAAGGATGGAGCACCTAATCTCTTGGATGAAATTTCTGTGACTGTGAAGGAATTACTTCATGGACAAGATATCTCTCAATGGATAATTTACACAAGAGTTACAGACACGCTGTTTGGAAAGAACATTTGTTCCACAGAAATATACAAAAGACACAGACAGGAAGGGAGAGGTAAAAGAAGTTGAGTGAGACATCTTAAATGCCAAGTTTCCTTTCAGTGTAGGGGTAGTACTTGGCAGGACAGTGGTTTGCCTTGACTACAGAAATTTGAGATTTAAAGAGATGTTCCCATCTCACACAGGAAGAACCTGAAGTGTTTTCATATTTTCCATGAAAAAGAAAAAAAAAATCAGAGAGCAGCAGAAAGAGACAAACTTTATATCCCAATTGTAAGAGAAATCGCCTCTGATGGGTTTAAATCCTTAGTCTGAATCCAAGTACTCTGAACTGGAAGGCTCATAGCTATCCCTGTATTTTTGCCTGTCTTCAAGAGGAAATACTTTTCTGTATCCAGGAAAACACTCTAAAAAAAACCCCCTCTTTGACATGTTAAACTTTTTCTAGCAAAAGAACAGTCCCAAATCTATGCATGGATCAGTCATGGTCTTACTCAATGTTTATGCCCATCTGCCACAAATCTCCCCTCCAACCACCACTCAGGTGAGAAATTGGGCTGAAGGGCTGCAGACGCAGTAAAGGGTATGGACTTATATTACAAGAGAAGATTTTTAATTTTCCATCTCCTTGCCCCTGACATTCATGGGTGATAAAACAGCTTGAGAACCATCCTGTCCATCATGAGCTGTAAACAGTGGGATGTGAGAATAGCCACTGTCTTAACCATGGCATTTCAGAGGAGAAAGCTCTGCACACAGTATCACAGCGTTGATAAGGTTGGAAAAGACCTTGAAGATCATCTAGTCCAACCTATAACCCAACTAAAACCTAACAGCTATAACATTTATATCATAACATTTATATCAACACCTCATCCAGTCTACCCACATTATTATACACGTAAGGCTTAGTACAGAGAGGTGTGGCTGGCTCTGACTGCTCTTCTCGGATAAATAACTAGATTATTCCTGTTGGCATCTCTTTCTCTGTCTCTGTTTAAAGGCTGAGACCAGACACAAAACCTTTTCATGTAGACACTAGACTTCTGCTGATTTTGAAATGCAACATTTTTATGGCGACTGTAACTCTGTAAAGTACAGAACCTTAAATCACTTAGGAAGTCCACTACACATGTCAAGGCCAGACAAACACTTGAGAGTGATAGACAAGATCCAAAGTTTTATTCAGATGGAATTTAAAAGTAGCACATTTTAAAAGCAAACCAAGAATATTCTCTATATGCCACTCTGACTGCTTCCCTTTATCACTCATAACAAAACCCAGAAGGAATATTTTCAGCATAATCAAACATTCTGATAAACTTCCAGACTAAATTTATTTTCTAGGTTTTGACATCTGAGGCCAGACTTTTACTCCTACTTGAATATTCTCTCCACTTTTTAATCATTTAAGGTTAGGTCTGTGCAGTATGTTGGCACAGTAGGAATAAATCTTGTTAAATCACAGCAATTTAATAATACTGTAATTAATATTTTGATATACCAAAATCTAATTATTAAATATTTAATAACAATAACTTTATAAGTCTTCCCCCCCCTTTAAAATTACTGAGATAACAGATTCAGTAGAAATAAATACCTGATAAAGAAGAAATCAATTATTGCTTTGGCTTGCTCAATGCTGAAGAAATTCAAGTCACCCATTTGTTCTGAATCTTCTCCCGAAGATTCTCCTACTGTAGCCACTGCTCTTTCCAGTTCTTTTAAATTATCTCCCAAGGTCATATGTTTGTCTGCAAAGTAATCCCAAAGAACAACAACTGTGCATGAACATGACAGGGTGGGGTGAGGGGTTTTGGCCCAGTTTAATTATAAGACTTGTTGAGGTTATGAGCCACGACAAAACTTCAAACACTTCTCTCTGTTGCTATTATTCTCATCAGCAATGTCCATTAAAATTCCATCACAAAACCACCAATCTGCCTTCAAAATGGAAGGATCACAATAATGGGTGCTGCTTGGCCTCTTACCTGTGCAGAGATAACCACAGGCAGAATAATATGGAAATCTGAGATGCAGACTATGTTTCCCTTTAAAATAAATGTACTACTGTTTATGCACTGTAAAACAGTCTTCTCCTGACCATGCCCCTTGCAACATAAACCATTAACACAGGAACAGACACTCAAAAGGGGAAACCAATGCTTTTTAAGTGCTTACAGTCATAATAGACTAAACATGAATATGCATCATACTCTGCATGTATCACCAAACTTGGAGACATTTTTGCACCCCTCCGGAACAGATGATTATTTTACATTTTTACCCTGGAAATCAAAACTAAATGCCAAAACAGCTTTGAATTAGAATTTAAATTCTGCTTTTTAACTGTCTTGACAAAGAGGAAAATCTGAAATAAATCAGTGTTTGCTGAACCTACATAAAGAAAGGCTTCATCTTTCTGATTTGCAGACAGTGTCTGCCATTGCTAGAGCTATGGGGAGTTTAAAAAGAAAAGCTTCGAACACAATTTACTTTTTCCTTTTACATCTAAAAAAATCCACAGGAAAAAAAAAAAAGAAAGGGAAATACCCACTAGTGGTGAAATGGATTTATCTTCCTTATTGTTTTAAGTCTCTACTGATACACTCCTCGGGTCTTGGTACAGAAAACAAATTAAAAGACTTGGAAGACTTCTGTTCTTTATAGGTTTGCCCTTTAGTGGTACAGTAATCAAAAGCCTGAAAATTTCACCTCAGTTTCCAGTAGGAGAAGCAGCACAATATAAATAATCATAATGGAAGGGACAAGAAAGAAATGCAAAGAATGTGTAGAAAATAGAAGCCATGGGAAATGAGGAAGAGCCACAGAACCAGAAATATCACCCTTTGTAGGGAAGGGAAGCCACTGAACAGGATCACCCACGTCCAAGTCTGCTGCCAGCTCATCCAAATTTTCTCCTTCCTCTGCACACCTGATTTTCAGCCCCAACTACCTCTCTCAGGAAGACTCTCACAGCACTTCGGTGAAGTGGGCAGCACCCTCAATGTATAGAAAGGGAACCAAATCATGGAACTCATTCTGGCTCCCAGTCTACCAAAAGCCTCCAGTTTCCAAACCTCAGTTTTCCTTTTTTATTTACCAGCCCTAAATGTGTTTCCACTATCCTCCTTCTCCAAATTCACTCCTCCTGCTCCATCCTACTCCTGCTATTATGGCCAAATCAGCTGAATTTTCCAGGCTGCTTCGGTCCAGTGCAGGGAAGGGAAAGCAAAGGGTCATTAATATTGAAGACATTAGAATTTTACTCTTAATTGAAATGTTTGGTCTTGAAACTTGCACCAGCTGAGAACAGTAATTACAAGAAAATTCATCTCAGCCCTGGGCTACAGCATATTTTATAAAATGGATTATTCAGGGAACTTAGCTGTGAAGAAAATATAAGAAGTCTCCTGTAAGTATTTAAAAACTGCATATTCTTTCCCTAAAAACCCATGTATTTTAGCCAAATCCAAATGGATTTTCAAAGGACAGGAAAAAGCAAATTCACAACCTTTGCCTGCCAAACCTTATGTCTTTACCTCAAAGCACAGGGGTATTAAACCTGTTAAAAAAAAAAAGAGAGACACCAAATACTTTTTTTCCCCAACAGCCTCTGTCTGCAAGCCCATTGAACTGCTCCAGTTGCAATTTTTTACATAAAAATTAATCAGAGGCAGACAATGCCATGGAAAATTTTATCTTAAAGAGTTAAAGTTCGGCAAAGCTTTATGCAACTAAGATCACATTCCTGAACAACATCAGTCAGCTTTAATAATCAGTTGTGCTACCAGCCTGTCGGGTACAGAGGCATTACGCAGCCTCATAAAACTCATTTCTGACAGGTTTCCATTCTTCTCCATTGTTACAGTAATATACTTAGCATATGTTAAGATACTTTCTCATTGGAGACAGGAAGGACAACTGGAATTCCAATGATCATAAAGCACGTACATATTCTGTCAAAATTCCAAGTCAGAAAGGCCCTTGAACTAAATTACAATGAAAGAGTACAATAACTATTATAAGCTTGATTTTAAATATTGGCCTTCTCTTTGAATGGAACTGCTGAATCCTTTCACTCTCCCTCTGGGATGGACTTTTCTCAACATAATCACCTTCAAAGTGAATGTTCAGCAAGCACCAGGATTTCTGAAAAAGAAGGTTTTAGAGGACACTGCTGCCATTTCTCCTGGCTCTCTCATTCCCACCAGACCCAAGCTACCGACTTTGTTGCACGTTTCCTCACAGCCACAGTCCCTTCATTGTCACTTTTCGTCTTCAGTACCGATGCCAGTTTACTTCCCTCACCACCCTTGAGTTAACATCCATTCTGTCCCAGAAAAGCAGCATTTGCCATACAGAAAACTGCCTGAGAGTTGACCTCTGAGGATAAAATAAATGTAATTAACCTGCTGTACTGCTACAGGATGTACTGAATATCATAACCAGCAGAGAAATGTGCTCAAGGCTACAGTGAGTCAGTCACTGAGACAGCTGGAATTGGAATTTAGGAGCTCCTTGCTCTCACACTACTGTAATTATTATTTATTTTACCACAGGAAAGAAAAGGTCTCTTCAGGACCTGCCCCATTTGTACCACATACTGTACAAACAAAGAAAGAGGGAAATTCTGCTCAAAAAACTACAGTTTCCTCTAACCAAAGTTTAACATTTGCAAATAAGAATTATTTTCAGGCACAAGGTCTAGTATGCCAACAGTCAAGAGGAAAATAAATAATGTTACAATTATTTGTAATTAAATATCGCTTTATTAAAATGACTGGGAAACATTCCTGCCTTCCACTTCAGATATTTATTTTACAATTCTTAATTATACTTACCACTGAGGTTCTCCAAGATGAAATTTAATAGATCCATGAATCCTGAGAGCTGTATAAGACTGAAGTTAATTTCTTTAGCCCAAAAGAATCCCGCAGTATAATAATCTAGTAAAATATCTTTTTTCAAAGATGTCTTTAATTGTGTAAGGTTCAGATATTCTTCCAACAGTCTAAAAAAATTGCAGAGTAAAATAATGAAATTAAAAACTAAATTACAGATTCCAAAGTTTAATTTCATCTGCTTGCAATTATATCCACAATATTTGTTATTATTGTTCACTATACTATTTATACACACATAACATACATAATTTCTTGAACTTGGCCACACCAATTTCTCGATACGAACATCTATGATCAGAGGACAAACCAGCTGCAAAAAGTAAACACCCACCTCCAGGTTTCGGCAGACACTACGCATTGAAGCGTTAAGATATGACTAATGAGAGAACAAAAACAAGAGCTTTACAAAACCAAAGAGAAATACATTGAAAATCCCAGAGAAAAAAACCCAGCGCTTCATCAGGAAGTGGTTTGCAGGATGAAATGAAACAATCAGTCTCCACTTTCTACTGCCACTCTTTCACGCTGATTGAGATAGTTTTACAGTAATAAAAAGATCATATTTCCACTTCAAGGTTTCCATTTTGAGATATTTCTCCTCTGAAGAAAAATTACACTTGAAAATTAATGTAAATAATATAATATCTAATTACCAAAAGTAGCGACAATATTCAGAAGTTAAAATTTCACTTTCCTAATGGTCAAGGCATTTAAAAAGAGCTTCATCCTATTTTACTGGCACACGATAAAAATTTTTCCACTTACTTTAACGTGCAAAATTTATGAAAAAAATACACTCCCTTGTAGGAGGCCACATGTGTTGCTGACACATTTATGTCTACTCTATCCAAACACAGAATTAGTTATGTCTTTTATAATAACTGTGTGTGTTTTTCCACATGAAGAGAGGGGAGCAGGGCTAGCATTTGTTAGTTCCTCCAGTACAACAACACCATGTCTCAGATAGTGAAGCTTTACATGAAAGCAATCCTTGGCTTCTTAACAATACCTGAGACTCAGGTGCCAGCAAACAGTTTCTAATGCCCTGTAAAAATGCAAAATCTTCTCAACCTCTCCTGGCTTCTCGTTGCCTAAGAAGGACATTAATCCCAGACCTACTGATAGGGAATCATTAGATATTCAGGGGTTTCACTGAGGCAGTACAGATCCACTGTCAAATAAGATGAGTTTCTTTTTTTAATTAAAGCCTCAATAGCTAACAGAGTAAAGCATATAATCCAATCAGTTTTGTTTAAAACATGTATTCCTTTGTTCTCCATGACAAATTTGTATGGCTGCACACATGCAAGTCGGTTAAAAACACTTAACTGTGTCCTGAAATAGAAGTGGAACGTGGCCAGCTGAACTTTCCAACGTTTGAAACAGTCCATATCCTCTCTTTCTGAAGCTCCTGCCAACTCTGTGTTTTCATAATCAGAGCTTCTCAGGGATTTAGATTTTCTCTGATTCTACTAACAATGCCAGTACTCATCTTTTCAATATTCTGCAAGGCATGTCACTGACAACAGTGTCTGTACATGGCTGGGAAATGATGGGGCAGCTGCATTTCCCAGTTACCCTGACTGCTTCTTCTTTCTTCATGGAAGGTCCTTGGGACCTGCGGTATAAAACTCCCTGATGGATGGGAACACAGGACATCCAAATTCTCATACTGAATTGGATGTGTTCTGATTTCCTAACCTTAGCTGTGGCCTTCTGACTGCTCTTGTGAGCAGATACAATGCACTGTGGTAAACATTTTAATGCTGCTGCTAAACTGCTCAGAGTGACAAAACACCCTGTAATCATCTGCTTTCCAGTACTATGTACAGTGTGTGTACAAACATGTAACCAGCTACGCGAGACTAAGAGAGAGACCCATCTTTCAGTGCTTTTCTTTTTACTCTTAATGAGAACGTTTCACAACAAATCGTGTTGTTAAGCACATCTTAGTCTCCAGTGACTTGTACACTTCAGTCTCCTCTAAATTTAAAGAGGCCTATTGTGCAAGAGAAAACAGGAAAGGGAAGAATTTTTGTATTATTATTTGATAGTATCAAATTTTCTTCCCAGCTTTCTTTAACAACAAAAAAAATCCAAGAAAGACCTTTTTTAACTCAGAATAGTGACAAATAGAATATATTTCAGGAATATTTTAATCTCTAGTAAATGGTTGCCTATTCAGAGGAACAAAGTTGGCTTTTATATCCCCCCCCGCCCCTTCCTTCTAAAACTAGACCAGTGGCCCAACCCCTTGGCTTTAAATGCACCAAGAATTTATAGGTGGACACAAGCACTCCTAAATAAGTTGGGCACTTCTGAAAAGTTCCATCTTTAAGCTACAAGTCTGGAGTTTCAGCCTGAACTCCTGGCCTCCTAAATTTAGCTGCCTATTAACACTAATAACAAGGGAGAGTGTTGCTCCAGGAAAGACAAGACGGGCTCACATCACAAGTCTTTGGCTGCCTCCTATTTCCCCAGTGCATCATAATGGGGACCCTACTAATACCTTCCTAAGTTTCCATCTCTTTCTGAACTTTTAAGGCCTTTTTGATATTTCAGTAACTTACATTCCAGTACAGAATCTTAAATGTTTTAGCAAAAAAGTTACCAAGTGAGACTCATTAAAAAAACCCCCACACAACACCTCAGTATTGGCCTGTTCTTACTTACATCTTAGTATTCCATTTACAGCACATTTGAAGTTATTGTGTATTCAGAAACCATGTCAATGTGAAATACAAGTGGAAAGAAAGGAGTAAAAGCAACATCAAGAGATATAGGAAATACAGTAAAACAGACTGGATTTGAGATCAACAGTATTTCTTCCACCTTTCATGAACCATATTTAGTATCAATGATTTAATTAAACAATTAAATACCACCAGCCACCACAAAAGAAATCTAACAAATAGACTGCAATTTTTATTTCATTATTATACTCTTTCATGAACTGTTCTCACTGCTACTTACTTTTTAACTCCTTCTAGATCTTCTTCTAACAAAGCAGTAATTTGGGAAAGAGAAAGAAACGTCCTATTCTCTTTCTCTGCTTTCTTTCCACCCATGGCACCCTGATCTGGGTCTTCGTCCTTTCCACCCATGGCACCCTGATTTGGGTCTTCTTCCTTTCCACCCATGGCACCCTGATCTGGGTCTTCTTCCTTTCCACCCATGGCACCCTGATCTGGGTCTTCTTCCTTTCCCAATATGGAGCTCTGATCTTGGTCGTCCTCCTACAAACATTTATAGAGGCATATAATTTAAAAATATGTATTTTATTCTACCAGCAACTTACCTAAATAGCATTTTTATAGTGAGGAGGTATGCAAGGGATTAATTCAACAAATGCCAAAAATGTAAGACAGATATAATTACAGGGCAGTAACACAGTATCTTAACACATTCTCACTAGAGAAATGCTGGGCTGATACATGGAAAATACTATTTTTATCTTAAATTAATGTGAGAACACAGTGACATATTATGTGCAGCACAAGATTAAATTAACTTGCAAGTAAAAACAACAGAGATTTGAAGGTGCAAAAAAATCCATGAATCTAAATTTGACCAACATGATACTGGATTGCACAATAATTAAATTTTAAAATTAGTTTCTCCTTAACATATTATAAGAATACACACATATTACTATGTTATTTGCTCTCCACCCTGTACTTGATTGCATTTTCAAATTTACTGTCTACAGACTGCTTTCCCTAACCAAGAAAAGAAGTCCAACATGTTTGTTGCAACAGAATGATCCACACACAAGGATCTGACATCACTGTTCCAGGGAAGCTCAGTGTACTTGTAACACAGAAGGCAGCTCCTTGTAGGAAATACAAGGATGTTATAGGGGGGAACAAACTGAACATGAGCTAACAATGCAATGGTCTTACAAAAAAGAGGAATATTTGATGCTATTTTTTGTTGTGTGGCCACTGACCAAAAAGATTTACGCTGAAGTTTCAGTAAGAAATCTATGAAATATGTAAGACAGTAGAAAAATCCCCAAACTGTTTTACAAGAGAATATGCAGGTGACAAAGTGAGGTGTGAAAGCACATTATAAAACCTGAGATGAAGCAGCCTCTTGGAGAGGTGCATGGCAGGGGGACAAGGGAGTATTTCAGTTGAAAGGCACCTACAATGGGACAGAATACGGAAAAATCCTTCGGTGTGGAAATATTTAAGCATTGGAATAGGTAACTCAGCAAGGTGAGGGAATCTCCATCCTTGCAGGCTTTCAAGACCAAACTGGACAAGGCCCTGGCACAGCTCTGAGCAAGCAACTGAAGCAATGCACGTCCCAAAATCCCTTCCAGCCCCATAATGGGAGACTGACTGGCCTGACCACACAGACCCTGACCACAGTTTGTTTGCAGCAGGCAAACTTCTACATCTGCAGGATTCGGGTTCTAGAGAAGTGCAGCAAGGCAAGGCTTGCAGAATCCTGTCTCCAGCTCACCGAGGGAGAGTGAAGCAGATTTCCTCGCGTGTGCTGATTTTAGAGCCGGACCAGCCTTGTGCTGGGCTAATATCTACTCACTCCAGTGCTGGCCAAGGAGAGCCCCCAAATAAAGCTACACTACTCCCCCTGCTGCTGCCGCGCTGCAAGATATCCTGCAGGCTCCGGGACTGCCGACAAAACACATTCCTGAGTGACGAAACAAGGCTGAGAACAAAGAACATCCAATGGACAGACCAGTTTCTTCCCCTCTAATTAAGTACTAGAGTACTTTCACATGTACTTCCATGTGAAAAATTATTGTTCCCCACCGTAAACAAGTCAGTCTCAAATACAGACTCCTCAGAACAACAGGAATGGAATAAATGAAGGCTTCCTTCACATTAGTTTGCTTTTATTACCAATAATTCATGCAACATAAATAAAGTACTCCTACAGTCAGTAATGCTGACATAATTGAAATGCTAATATATTATACAATTATTGAAAGATATTTTTTAATAGCTAGAAAAAATACAAATGCTTTCCTGATGCAACCAGTGGTGTTAGAAACCTGTTGAACATGAGATATTTTAGAAGCAGGGAGAGCTGAATGGAAAGGATAATCAATTGATGTTTTGGAAATTGAGTGAATACCCATTCACCTCTTTCTCTCAGGCTGTGCAATACAGAGGATACTTTAGTATTTATAATCACCACCACCATAAAAATTACACAGTACCAGTCAGTCAGTCAACATCTTACTGAGCAGATATATGTGTGTGTGTATATATATATATATATATATACACGACACTTACAATTATCGCCCCAGATGGAGGATGGAATTTTCCCCTGCCTCTGCTTTCTAACCCACATGGTATTGACAAGCCCAGCAGATCTCACATCCTGGTGGTCAGGTTCATCTCATTCTGTGAATTACAAATGGCAAGAAGGACCTCTGGGAAAAGCTGCTGTGGTCTTAAGTGTGTGGTGTTGAATTACAACAATACATAAACTATGTATGATTAAAGAAATTAATTTAAAAATAACTCCAGGTGCCGTGCACTCAGTCACCTATGGAATCTTCCTCCACATTTAAAGGTCCTGTAGCACTAGAATCATACTTTAATCAGCTAAAATTTAAATTGAAGAGACAGACAAGCTGTTGTAACTCAGTGCTGCAGGTAAGGCTCTGTAATCTGCACATCAAACCCCAACAGTTTACGGAGCAAGGTGAAGCTTCCCACAAAACATTTCATCACCTAAAGCCTGAAACAACATTCCCAGCAGTAATTTCAGTGCATTACACACTTCTGCGCTACTGCTCATGGTAAGGATGGGCGTGGGGCACCACCACAAGCACAGGTATCAGATAAGAAGAAATACTGTGACGAATGACTGATGAAGAACTATGCAAGAGAAACTACATAATTTAGAAAATTATTTTTTTAAATTATTAATGTTCCTGTAGTTTAAAGAAGATTTGAAAGTCCATGAATGATTTAAACAATCCTGCATTTGTGGAAAGCTTGTTGGGGCAGAACCTCCCCACAAGCAACTAAAAGCCCACAGTTAATTTGGCTGAACAGAGTTCTGTCTTTCGGTTGCTGTCTTTACCCACCACTGAAAATCCATATTTTTTTATATGCATTCACTGATGTCAAAGAATTTTCCATTCATTTTACTGTTAACTGTAGTGACTGACTGAGGTGCTCCAAGGCGAGTTAATTCTGGTTGTACTATCTTTATGTGCCAGGAATAAAACTCCTAAACCAATCCTACCAATACACACCCAGCAGTAGACTTATCCTATTTAAACATGGCCTGCTACTAGAGAACTATTTGTTACTGTTTATTTTCCTTTGAAGAATTTTTGGCTATTCTGAATGTACAATGTGTTTCTGGCTGTTCAATACGTTGCTCCAAATGCTTTGGGCATCCCCTGTCAAGAGCAACAAATCAAAACACCAAACCAGACAGTCTGAAACACAAGAACAAGATCCTCCTCCAATCTCTCAGCCAACATTCACAAACCATCACAAAGCAGAAAATACGAGAGTGATGCAGTTAAATAGCAAATTGCAAAATACCTCTGTCTTTAAGGGTGTGGGGGAGAACTCTCAAAATCCCCACCCCTAGAGAGTCATCCCCGCATAGGAAAAACGCTCCAGTACCTGAAGTTTTGGTGAGGGCCCGTCTGGAGTGGCTAAACCACGAAACACAGCAATGGAAACCAGCACCAGAGTTCCTGAAGAAAAATAAGCTTGTCCTTTGGGACGAGTCCTCCGCAGTGGCTGAAGACAACATTTACATGTGTTTGACAACACAGAGACCACGCCTTGCAAAATCACGACTTCTAAAAATATACACACAAAGGAACTGCTGACAACATCTCCTGAACTACAGCAAATACCCAAAGTGCAAGAGCCCAGGATCCTCCTGTCCTGACCCTACCAGGGAAATCAGGCTGGACTGAACTTCCCAGTCACCTCTGGAAATCCAGCTCAGCTGGCAGCGGTGCCCTGAGAGAGTGCTGTGGATCAGTTACAACTTTAATCAAACCAGGAACGAAAAAACCAACCAAACCACACCAGCAACACAGGCTGTTATTTGTATTATTATACACATTTTGTTATCAAGCTGTCAAGTGCCTCAGCAGCAGCTGAAAATCTTGACGCTGTCTACATAAATAGTTAAGGCAGAAACAGAAACGATCACTGTTCCTGTTTGTTTTAAAAAGGCACTACTTGTCTGCTCCCACAATGAGAACTTAAAAGCAATACGTAGTTGCTATTTTTAGCCATAAACGTTTCTTTTGTTGGCAAACAAATGAGGAAATAAAAATAGTAACACTAATTTCAACTACCTTCAAGCGGGGAAATATGCAGATGTGTCAAATGCAAAAGGTAAAACCGCTCTGCAAGGAAAGCTTTCAGAGGACCACTATAAACAACAAACTCTGATAGTGCCCTTTCAATAACAAAATATGTTTCAAAAATTTCACACACACTCCAAACATGAAGATTTATGGTTGACCCAATGTATGATGGCATTAAATTTTACTGATGTTTTCACAGCTGCAGACCACTTATTGGAAAAAATGTAGTTGAAAATAAAGCAGCAACAAGTCTTGCTAAGATCAGGACTCATATTTTCTAATATACTTTTTGCTGAAACTCATTACAAGTCAGAACAATTATACAAATACCTATTCAATTTAAATCAAAAGGAATTGTCTCAAGATCTAAGAAACTCTATAAAAAAAGAGTGGCAGAATTGATACTCCCTACAGCTTACATATAGACCACGCCAAGCCAGCTTCAGCCAAAACTGGAGACTATATATGTAATTTATAAAAACACACAATTCCACAGAGTTTCCAATAAAAATAAATCATAAAGGATAGAGGGAAATATCACAAAGGTAAGCTGTTGTGTGTAGAACAGACTTCAACACATCAGGAACAGAAAATACATGGGGGGAAAAAATGTTCACTGAATTCCTCTAAAGATTCTTTTTATAAAGCCACAAAGTAAAAATGACAAAAATTTCAGTGGTACATTTCAAACGGATGTACAATATATTTCTGACAGCCTGTCGTTTCCCATCCACTACACCCCGTATCCTTTCCCTGTGCTCTGACTGCGTTACCTCAGTGTTACGCTGCTCCAACTGCCAAAATATTTACTGAGAACGCAGACAGAGAGCCCTGTGAAACAGGCATGTATGTTTCACAAAGCATTCTCAATACTTAATAACACATTTCACACTGAAGAGGATTTATTTATTTAAAGAAACCTAAACGTTAAGCCTTTGTACTGACAAAGATGCAACCACGACACAGGCGGGTAATCACTCCCACAACAGCCATAGCAACTTCTTGGCCATCCAAGACAACCAATCAGTTCAACCAGAAGAAAATTATCTTGCAGCAGCTAAAACTATAGAGAGAGGCTTGAGGAAGAAATTCTGAGCTGATGCAACACCTCATGCATTCTTGGGAGGAATAACTTGTATTGTTACATCTCTTGACGTGCAGCAGGAGATCAGCTGCCTGTCAGAAACCACACCTCTGTCAACCAAGCCAAAAAAAGAAAATGGGAAAAAAATATAGAGGAGGCTAAAGACAAGGAAAAAAACCCCCAAATATTAATGTGAAAACCTTGTGGATTTACAAACTCCTCTATAGCATTTCAACCACCTAAAGCAGTAACAGGTGAGAAATACAAGCGTGCTGCTCCCGGAGGGAAGGTGTGAGCTCGCTTCCAACCCCTCAGTGCTCTTTCAAGGGATCTCAACAATCAAAAATGAGAAGCAAGTCAGTGTGTGGTGGTTTGACCCAGGCTGGACGCCAGCTGCCCACCAAAGCCTCCGTCAGCCCCCAGTTCGGCTGCACAGGGGAGAGGAAATACAAGGACAGGCTTGCAGGCTGAGATAAGGACCAGGAAGGATCATTCACCAATTACCCTCACAGGCACAGCTTGGGCAGAAAAATAATTTATTACCAATGAAATCAGAGTAGGATAATGAGAAATAAAAATAAATAAACCTCAGATCTACTTCTTCCTATCCTGCCCCTTTCTCCCCAGGCTCAACTTTATTTCCAGTTTTCTCCAGCTCTTTTCCCCAGCAGCACAGGGGAACAGCGTACGGTGGTTGCAGTNGCGCGGTGTCCGCCCTGCAGCCCCCGCACCCCTGGCTGAGCTAAATGGCTAAAGAGACACACATCCCAATTGCTGCAGGTGTAAATCAGCACACCTGTTGGGGCCGAGGGAGGGATACGGGCTCACTCCAGCTGAGGATCTGAGCCTGCATACCATCTATGTATAATGATTTACAAACTACAGCAAACTGAAGAAGACTTGGAGAATTAACTGCCTTTTCACTACAATCCACTACATCAATATTCCTTGTTTCTCCTCTTTGTCCTGGTTTTTTTCCTTATTTTTTTTTGAACTTAGAAGACTAATTAACTAAACTGTGTTGAAACATTTTTTTTGTGCCAGCTTTGCATGTCACGCAGCGGCAGCCGCGGCGATTCAGAGCAATTGCACTTACATTAAAGATCAAATAAAATGCAAGCATTTGGTGGGTGAACAACAACAACGAGAACAACGCAAGAGCTGACTTATTTTGCAGAGTTTTATGATGTGTTGAGGGAGCTGGAATGACAAAACAATTTCTTTGCGGTGCCCCAAATCAAGCAAGGGCTTCCTGGGATTTCTGCAGCTACTGCCTCTGAGCAGTTTCCCACTTTGTGAAGGTTGTCATCATCCGTTTCTTAAAATGTGCAAACCACTAAGTAGAGTACCTGTGTCTTAGCTGGGTCTCAAGAAGCAAGAACATGCCCATTACCCTCTAAGATTCTGATTTACAGTGTGAGAGTCGACATGTCTGTAACTCCTCTGCCCGCTCGAACACCCTGACCCTCACTGACACACCTACACCAATCGCGCTTGCAAAAGGAGTCAGGAATCTGTTTGAATGAGGTTCAGAGAGCTGGATCCTGCAGTGTTTTGTAGAATTATTCATAGTATTTTAAAGAAACAGAGCCCACACTGTGAATTTTAAAAAAATAGAGCCTACACTGCGAATTCCTACAATTTGTGCTCTGCACCGTAGCTGATTCTGTACAGCTGTGTTACTCCCCCTTTTACTGTGTATGTAAATCTAACCAAATAAGAACATCATTTAGAGCTGCAAGCACTGCACATAGTGAAGTGGTAAAACTATTGGAATTAAGTGTGATATTTGGATGCAATATAACATTGTGGACATTTGTTTTGATATTATCTAGCTGGTAACAGGTAGATTCTAGACTTACCTCTGCATTCCTCTGGTATTGAAAATGCCCACTGACTTCCATGAACATTGTCAATGTAAAAGACTTGGAGGCTCAAAGCCCCTAGAAGGATCTAATTCCGTTTCTCTTAGTATTAAAGGACTGAATTCTCTCTTACAAAACCTGCACTGAGCAGGTGTTTGAAGCTGAGCACTGATTGAAGCTCAACCCACATTTCCAGTGGTGAGCTCCTAAACTTCCGACTTTTCAATTTAGATTTTTAGACATTCAGTGTTAGAAGGCTTAGATAAAAAAAAAGGCACACAAAAAAGGATTCCGTAATGGCATTAAGCCATTCTTTCTAATCGTGTGGATCCTTCTTGTTTACAAAATCCACATTTGTATGTGTATGTGAGCATTTAAAGTGGCTTTTTGATGCAAAACTTTTAAGTGCAAATAGAAATAGTGGCCTTAAAACATTGACCTCATCCTTTCCTACTACAGGTAACCACAGTAGATTTCCTATGATTTCTAATGGTCACAGACACTCCAGGTTAAAGGAGAAGAATATCAGAGCTCCTTCTCCACTAGTGCAGTTGTGTTAGATGCAAAGGTTCCCTGAAAGTGTCTGTTCCAGCATGTGTAATTTGAACAGAGCATATTTGAAAATCTGGCTTTGCACACTGTGACTCTTCTACTGGTCTGAGAAACAACCCGAGTTCAGGTTTGTGAGATGTTTTTCCAGGGCTGGTATCACACAACGCATGAGGATCTTGGAGGGAACACCTTCCTTCTCTTCTTTCTGTCTTTTATTGAAGGTCTTCAGCTTGTGGTGCCTGGGCCACCTGTAGCTTGTACAGGATAACCACAAGGCCCACTAACACCAGGGCTGGGTGAAGAACAACTCAGGTTGTTCTCCTCAGGTTTCATCAAGTTTTTTCATCAGATTTTCATTTTGCTAATGATGCACTGAAGCATCATGAGTCTAACAATTCCAATCTGCTCCCTGCACAATGACTCCACTGGCTTTCTAGAAATACTTTCCTCTTCACAATATCACATCTTTAGGGGGACAGGATGGGTTCACCTGCATCAGACAAATCCATGTCAGAAGGGGAATACAGGTCACAGCTGCAGGCAAAGCTTTGCAGAGCTTTGATGGTGCAGGCCACCTGCAATTGGAACAAAAACAGCAGATGCAAGTGCTCAAAAATATCCCACCACGTCCTTCAAAATTTTAATAACCAAGGTGATTCAGTCTGATTTTGTTACTCGTTTGCAGAGGTCCTTGTATTGCTGGAGTAAATGAAATTTTTGAATTGAAGAAAAGGAATGAATTTTCAGAAGCCTTCCTTTACAAAGCAAAGTTTTTGTAATCTCCAGGCCTAGAGACAGAGATCCAGTGAAAACATTGAATCACAAACACATTTCTCTTCATTTTTAGTTAAGCATCACCAAGCACAGTAATTAGACATAGGCAAATTCAGGATGAAAAGCAGATGGAAAGCAGAGCTTTGCTTGTTACATCAACATCAGATGGACATATAGCTGTCCTGGCCTCATGACAACAAATTGCTGATTCTCATGCGCTGTGGCACAAGAATCAAGAGGACACAGGCACGTATGGAGGTCTTGCACACCCAGTATTTGGGTTTGTAACAAATGGGTAATTTGTGGAAGCAACAGGACATCGGTGCTACATGGCTCTTAATAAGCAGCCCTGTGTTATTGTACATAGGTGCATTAACACAGTAATTAATCATCCCCTCCCGGCTCCTGCATAATGTTCTTTGCAGATACTCTGTCCAGGGAGCAGCATTCTCTTTAGGTAATGTTATTCTGTTTTACACACACATATATATATATATCTTCAGAAAAGAAAATCCTCGGCATGATTATGTGCTAGGAAAAGAAACACATAAATCCCAGGTTGTCAGAAAAACTTGTTTTTAAAACAAATTAAAAAAAAAAATCTGCATTTCTCAAGCAGTATCCAATTAAATAAAATGCAAGTACAAGAGGATAACAGCTCCAGTGTATCAGCAGCAGGATGGACAGAGCCCTGAGTTATTTAGGGAGAGATGCTGCTTATTTTTACTCACCATTCTTCAACACAATCTCACTCAGTATCTCTCCCTGTCTATTTAATTAATTGGTAGGTAAAATTTCCATGTGATTTGACAGTGATTGTGAGAGACTTATAATGTTAGTACTTGCTGCAGCAGTAAGAAAGTACCAGTTAAATTTAGCAAATCATAACTTTTCAATTATTCAAAACAATATGTATACAGAGAAATGAAAGTAGTAGAGCATATACTCCATCAATGATTCCATTATCCTCTCCCCATAAAGAGGAGTCGCTCAATGGAGGATAAAAGCAAATTTTAGATTGAATCTATTCTTGATCATAGCCAAAGGACTCATATATCTAGTGCCAAGAAACTGAATCGAGGTTTATAGAAATCCTAAAAATTAGATAGAAGAGATTTAGAAGGACATATAGTCCATCTGCAGGGGACCTGTACTTTTTCTTGCCAACAAGAACTTCAAGAAGAAAGATGAATTTATTTAACCCAGTAGTTCAAGACAGTTTCTTACTACATATTACATTACGATAATAATGTGCATATAACATTGCAGTACATTATTAGTATGAACAAAGGAGGCTTAGGATTTTCTCCCCTCTAAGTACCTTTTAGCACAAGAACCCAAAGTACAAGACCTGATGCATAAGATACAGCAATATGAATAATTTAGAGCACAGCTATTTCAAACTTCCTACCCTCAAGGTCACCAATTGCTGAAACAAACTCCAAAACCTGTGTAGATCTCAGGGACTCCTCATAGTCATCATTCAAACCAGAAAAATCCACTAAGAATTCCAAAATTCAAGACAGGAGACAAAAAGAACAGTGCTGACCATTGAGCAACTCTAAGCCCCCTAAGTCTTATCAAGCCATGAGTACACTGCTGACAATGAACAAATAATTTAACAGAGGCTTAGTGTAGGTTTTGGGGGTTTTGATAGTGCATAGGAAAACATTGTTTCACTGACAGAGAGCTGTGTTCTTCAGGGGCAGATGCTGTGCAGCACAGAACCTGCCAATTAATGCAGTAAGGAGCATCACAAGAAAGGATAAGCCAAATAAGCCAAATTATAATGGGAAAGAGAGAGAAAATGTGTTAAATACAGTATTATATGTATTTACATTCTATGTAAAATGTATTATATCCTATATTGTTTTTGTATAACTCATGTATATATTCTTTTTCAGATTACCATTGGATCTCAGGGTCCCATCTACTCTATATCTTTTGGGACTGGAGTACATTTTACTCCGTGTAAAAGATGAGACATTAGTCTTTTGGACAGTTTTTTGCCATTTTAATAGACAAAACTTGACTTTTGGATTTGAACTATTGTTTCATTCTGCTGGCAGACCAAGGAAGACAGAAAGACACAACTGTGTCAAGTACTACATCTTAGTAGCATAGCAAAGCCTGCAAAAAAAAAAAAAAAGATAAATTCACTGATTCCATTGTCCTTGCCCTTTTGCCCCTAAATGGGAACATAATTTCTTCCAAAGATTTCATATTCTACTTCTTTCATGTCTTTGTTGCAAAGCTCTATTGATTTTTTTTTGCCACCTTCTCCAAGCAGCTTTTAGAATAACATATAACAATTTAGGGCAGTAAGTGAAAAAATACATCCAGCTGAAATTACAGGCGGATTTTCACTAGATATAGTTACCCAAGACACAAGTTGCCTTGTATACTGGAGCTTACCAAACCATCTTCTGGAAAAAAATGCCCTGTGACTTTTATGCCAGTCTGGATCTGTGTGCAACTCTAAGCTTGGTTTAATTTGACTGTATTTTTTCTTTGTGTATATTTGTGAATAGTTTACTTGTTGGACTACACAAACAGCTTTCAAGTGTCTCCATATTTCTTTATTTATTTAATATGGACTGGCAAGCCTGAATTGATGGGACATAACATCATGTTTAAGTGATTTCTTGGAGCAGGATCCCAACTATGGCAGCAACACCTGGAGAGCCAGTATAGCAAAGTATCTCCACTTCGAGGTCTGTTCAGGAGAGTGAAATTTGTCACTCTGCAGTCTAGGAAAACATTCTAAGTGTCCCTGCCATCAGAACCAAGTAATAAGTTGGGTTAGGGGTCACATGTATCTTTTCTTTGTGTTCTTAGAATCACAGAATACAAATCCCAGTGAGCGGATGAGCACGTGTCTATGCAGTCTCCTTAGATATCTAAGCATAAAGGTTATTCTGTGATCACTAGGCAATAGGGTTAAAATTACGACAAAGCTGTTTGTTACTGGCCCTTCCCCTTTACTTCCCTGACTCATTTGAGGTTATGGACTCATCTTGGCAGAGTACATTAAAATAAAAGGGTATATAACTCAGTAATCAGTCCTGGGAGCACTTTCCTTCTTGGATTCTGAATTTGAAATATCTGCTGTGCAAGCACATGTTTATAGAGAGCTGTAAGGAGGAGTTAATGTCCATATTCACTCCAAAAAGATTATGTAGTTGCATGTAAAAAATGAACTTGCAGAGCCCTAGAGAGCTTAAGTATATTACTCCTAGTAAAAATAAAACTCATTGAGCAGAGGACCCGAGGCCAGCACATATATTTGTGCTATTAACTGCACACGAGCTCTGCATGTGATGTCATACAGAATGGTCATGGCTTTCTTCTAGAACAGGGATCAAATGCTTCCATAAGATAGTTAGTGAAGCAATATATTGATTTATTTGAGGCACAATTAGCCTCTTGTAGAGTGGAAGCCTGATTAATTGAACCCATCCTCGAGTCCTTCGGTGTCTTGAAACTCAAAATGCGAAGGAAGAGAAAGATAGGACACAGCTCCCATACACTCTGCTGATACTTGTGAGTGTTGAGTTATGGAGAACACTGGTATATTGCAGTCCACAGAGAGCAGAGTTACCCACATACTGTAGGAAATTTAGAAGCAGAATGAAAACCTCAGTGCACTGTTTGACAATGTCCCTTAAACTGGAGCTTATGCTTTTCTCATTTACTTGAAAGAAGATGATAAAAGTTAATGGAGTTTCATTATGGTAAAGCAACATGAAATGAATCACCCTCCTTGTTTTAACATCTGTGAACACGGTCTTCCTCTTCCTCGCAAATGAAACATGAGATTCTGTTCAATTTCAATGCTGTTTGGCATCTGTGCCTAAACTGCCAGGGACATTCAGAACCATTTACATTAACAGCAAATATTATTTTTACTCTAAGGAAGGGAACATATCCTTATTGATATTCAGCAAGTGGTGTGTTGTTGCCACCAAGATATAATTTACTCACTTGTCTGACTGGATTACATTACTCCATGCATTTTGTAGTTTCATCTGTGAAAAATCGAACTTTAGTTCTACTGCTGTCATTTCCCATAATTCTTTTAAAACAATCCGTAGCAAAAGGAGAAAAAATAGCTCCAATAGAAACTGCTTCTGGGGATGGCATTTGAAAGGACATTATTTAGAGTTAATGAATTAGAGTAAGAAGTTTGTCATATTCTTTACATGAGCTGTGAGTCAGACTTTGTATATAAGTATTTCTTCCATTTGTGTACTTTGTAAAGGCCACGACTTCCTTTGTTCCCTGGGAATCCTGCAGTGAAAGCATTTGTCTTCAGAAGCACTTGGCTCTGTTAAGCTGCATGAGTAATATTTGTAGTTGCTCTCCTCAACCTGTCAGTGAGCTCAGAAGCAGCGATGCCCCTGCCCGCTGTCCTCCCTCCTCAGGGCTCCCTTGGCTCAGTGCTGCAGCCACCTGAGCAGGACAGCGGCCCGGCAATGCACAGGCACATCCAGAGCAGCTCAGCCCATCCAAGGATGGCAGGACTGAGCCATTTCCTATGTATAAAATTAGCAATTAGAACTCGACTGCAATGAGAATGAAAAGTCCCCCCAAATGGAGGATCAGGGATGCTCTTTCAGCTGGGATTTCTGCCCCTTACTTCCTCTGATGTAAATTTTGAAACTTCCTTTGATGAAAAGAAGATCAAACTCCAAAACCATATTTAACCTCAAATGATGATAATAAGCTTTCCTACAAAGAACTGACTTAAAGTTTTATCTCCTGGGTTTATCACACATAATCTAATTTTTCTTCTATCTGTTGCTTTTACACTACCACAAGGATCATGCCTTCCCTCTTGGTAACTACCTTTTGCACGTTACCCACACCAGACGTTACTCTTGATAAATGACTATTTAAATTTTAACTGCCTCTGCTGCATTTTAAAGGATAAACTGCAACTGGATGTTTTATATACATACCAGAGAAATATTTTTTCTGACAGCCACAGTGAAAAGTTTTGTTGAAAATACAGAGAAATTGAATGCAATCCAAATAAAGCATTTTTTAAGTTGAACTCAACTGTGTAAATTTTTGATGCCAAATGAGAATTAAAAATCAGAGGCTGCAAGTAGGGGATTATAATGGAAAATATTTTTCCAGTCCTACCTACACCTTTTGCTGCTATTCATGAATCCTATTATCACTCATGTAATAATGATAGAATAACCACAATTATTTCTGTATCAGTCAAAAAAAAAAATCCCTATATGATTTCATCTGATGGTAAAATGTAAATCATTATACTAAATAGATACTATTTGTCTGCTTCCAGAAAAAAATGGACTCAGTCTTCTTTCTCCCCACCCTATATAATTAAAAAAAAAAATAATCAGAAACCAATTTTTAGCCAAGCATTCATCAGAGTACATATTGTTAACAGGTGTTGTGTATTACATTTCCCAAGCACACAGTGTTGGAATGTAAAACTGTAATACTGCTCCTAGGAACAAGTAGCATAATTAAAATTCTTTGTGAGTTTGATTTACTGGGTATTTTCTTCCTTTAAAATAACTACATTGTAAACAAGAGCCAATTTCTTAGATTTGATCTATGGGTTGTACAGCTTATACTTCAGGTTCAAAATGGTGGTTTAGACAATAATGCATAACAGCTGAATAGTTATTTATAATAGCACAGCACCTGCGGCAGATTGTCAGCTGAAAAGGCAAATCTAAATGCTTTCAAATTCTCTTGTGTATTATAATAGCAGTAGTAGTGGCCACTATAGATACAATAGTTAGGCACGGAATGTAACTTTTGTTTTTGATTGCTTGCCATTTTCTCAATTTTATTCCTTTAAGACGAAAAATGTTCATACTTAGTGTCATTCCACATGCATTTTAAGAAGTTCAGGCACAATTTAGCTTCTTGTTAATTATGGGGGTGTGTCAATGAAATTAAATATTTAATAGAATATCAAACTCTTTTCTCATTATTTTAAGATTTTCCACATTTCCTGGGCTGTTACACATGCATAATTAACACAACTTTGACAATTTTTCTCATCTTGATTAATGCTGCTGAGCACTCTGGAAAAATTTGATCTGAAATTTGACAACTATGAAGACATTTTGCTTACCTCAAGATGTACCAGGGTTTTCCTATGAGCATTTTAGCAGCAGCTCCCATTTACAACTCTGAAATTGTGCGTATGTAGTCTCCTTTTAAATTTGGTTCCCTCCTGGACTCAGAAGAGGATTGATCATTTGTGTGATGATGTGATAATTCTGCCGTGATCTGAAACACATGTCAGGAAGAAATGTAACAACTTGTTACAGCAGACCCAGGCCCATACACAAACTGTCAGTTCACTGTAACCTCCACCCACAACATAAGGTCCATTCAGATGCACAGTCCACCAAGCAACATTCAGATTTCCAGAAGGAACAGCTGGTATGGGAATGTGCAAGGACCATTCCCAGAAGGCAAGCACTCTAAATCCATTAGAGTTTTCCAGGCAAACCAGAACCTTAACTTCTCTGTAAAAGTACCTATTTACCTTCGGAGTGTTGGGATGCCTAAGATGGGTGATGTGCTTTGTCATCTTGAGTTGCAAGGTGACAGGCAGTCTAAGTACAATGGTACATTCTCCCAGACCAACCAAAGCCATATTAGCTTCTAGTAAAAATAAAATCCTAAGCAGAGTAGCATTTGTCTCCAGATGAATGGAAAAATAGTTTCCAAGGAATTAATTGCTTTAGAATACAAACAATAGAAAAAGAAAATAAAGATCTGTAATAGAGATAGCTGTATAACAGAGGCTAAAAACAACCCACTTGCTCTGGGGCAATGAGATGATGCCATTGCCAATTAGCACAAGTACTTTGTTTTATAACATCCATCTATTCACTTAGTGTACACCTCAAAATCATCTTTGGAGTGCTTCCACTGGAGCCAAGGGAGTTACTCCAGGAATTAGCTTGGCCAGTGAAGTAATTCACATGCAGTAGAAATACGTAGTTATAGAAACTTAGTCAGAAAAAAGTAATAGAGAAAGATTCATTTATTCTATAAATCTTGGCTTTCTGCTAATGTTATTTATCCACTTGAGATAGGGAGGACATTATATAATATATGCATAGTGTGCAATATGGGATAGAGATTTGTAATGTAAACTGTCCATTAGTAATGCAGAGCAACTTATTTTCATCTGCTAGGTCATTACTGCAAATTTTTCTCCCGAGTTTGGGCATGTTATAAATCTTCATGAAGTCCACATTTGTTCTCTTTATCTTTTACTTCCATCTGATTCACTCCACTTCAAATGTGTGTAAACGCACTGGAAGCCCACCAAGCTTTATGTCATTTTCAGCAGGGCAATGCTTTCACTCCTAGGAAGAAGTTGCTGCCCCACATCCCAGTCCACCAGCCTGTCTGGGAGAGACTGATGTTCTCTGAGCATCCCTCACTGCACGGTGCCTGTACCACCGTAAGATACAAAGGACTGCAATGGGTTGAAGCACAGTTTGAGAAAGCCAAGCAGATGTTTGGCTGCAGCACAGTGGCCCTACAGCCACCCACGAGCAGAGAGCCAAGGAACAAGGTTTAACAGCTGCTCCAGGAGCCCTGTCTCCACTGTCCCTCCAGAGGGGACTGCACTTCTCAAATGCATTGGCAGCAGCACATGTAAAGCAGCTTTTGGCTGCTTGGAGGACAGCTGACTCAGGGGCTGACTCACATCCCGTTAACCTCCCATCCTTGAGTTGCATGAGCACTTCTTGGCATCGCCTCTGTAACTGTAACAGCCACTGCTGACAGCACGTTCGGCCTCACGCCAGCTGATGACACCAGACCATATGTGGCCACTTCCATCAGCTCCCAGAACTGACGTCTCAAACAAGTTGCCACGTGGTCAGTTTGGTTCACCTGGATTTATTTCATATGGTCACAGTATTTCACATGCTGTCCATTGGCCAATAAAGGTGGAATGAAAGAAGCAATAGGCTGCTTCTCTGGAAGAACTCCAAGTTTGGTGAGGACTGTTGAGACTGTTATTAACTGCTGCCTTCAGTGCCTATACAGTGCAGATAGATGTACTTCCTGGTCTGGGCTCCTCCCGCTGCCTCTCATCACTAAGTCCATCTCTCATTAGTGGAGCAGCATCTACACTCGTGCACTCAACTCGTTCTTTAGAAGAGCAATTGTATGCCAAGGGAAGAGCCTTGCATTCCAATGCCAGGATGATTTGCATACCCTCTGTTATTCCAACTCCATAAGAAATCATGGGGCTTTTGTAGGACACCTGTCCTGCTCCACTTCACTGTGGAGATCTGCAGACACAGCCACTGACAACTCCTCATGCTCCACAGTTTCTCTATAGTTTAATGTTGTCTTTATGTTGGTGTTTGTGTAGCCTTTATCTACAAACATTCAAAGCAGGTGCATGAGACACAAACTTTCTGCTGGACTTGACTTTTCAGCTAGCTTGGAGGCGTATTGCATGGTCCAGTGGTGTCTGGTGTCTCATCATCATCCACAGATCTTAAAGGATAATTTCACTGAATATTCAAAACTGAACCTACTTGTACCTCAAGACAGGTGACATTTGTATATCTTTGGTAGAAAAAGCTGGAACAAAAATCAGTCCAATGAGTACAGGTTGGTTAGGGCAGATTAATCTTAAAAATGAGAATAGGTACATTAATTTCCAGCTCTCAGCTTTGCCTCTCACTAATTTTTTATGGTTTTGATCAAGCCACTAACAATTTCTTAAAGTTATTTCAGTATAAAAGTAGGCATCCAAGATTTTCAAAAGCATAAAGGCATTAATGTAATTTAGACCACAAAGCATTTTACAAAATCACCAAAGGCATGTATTTGAACCTTCCAAGCAAATTGTCTTTCAGGATTTGTCTCCACTTCCTTCAAACTCTTGATTTCATTATGTAATAAGTGCATACACTTTGTAGGTATCTTCTAAGTTCACAAGGATCTATTAAAAATTATTTCATTAATATTTATAATCTACAAGTAGAGCTGTAAAGCTTTTTTTCTTACAATAAGCATTACACTTTTAGCATTGCATATATATATTTGTAGGAGATATTTACTGGATTTAATAATCACTACACCATGGGAAGCCAGCAAAAATTAAGATTTAGCTGACATTCCTTTATCCAGGAAATCCTGATTAGTGGAATCTTACATAAGAAATACAGAAAAGTAATGGAGTTTTGCATTCTCTTTAGGAATGGGCTCTGGGGATCTGGATTTTCCTTCTTTGGACAAACAACTCCAGGGAATTTCAGCCTAGGAATTAGGAACTTTTGCTTCTTCCTTTCATTCTTTTTCATGCCCATAAGCCATCTCTCCTCTTTGAAGACTCCTAAATAGCTGGCAAGGGAATGTCCTTATTGTTAAATTGTACTTAGCTCTTTAAATACTTTACTGACTAGTAGGTACAGGTTAATGAGATAAAAGCATTAAACATTTTCTGTGTGCACTTCTCCTGAAAGGAATTCCCAAACACTTCCCACCATACATGAATACTGCAATTTGCAGGATAACCAAACCAGAGTTATTGGTAACTCAGCTGACATTCCCTTATTGCAGTTCACAAGGCTTATAAAAGTTTGTATATGTATTCCACCAGCATTTGTGTGTTACAACTCATTTTAAAATTAACCAGAGTTCTATCTGTGGCCCTGTTCTGTTCACACTTGCTTCCAGACAGGTTGCCTTGGGTTCACGAGTGCCTTACCCAATGACTTCCCTCTCCAGCAGCAGGATGCTGCCTTGCTATTCCTTGCATGGAGCAGTCACTTTTTAAAGCTTTCCTAGTTATCAACACTACTCCTTTTTGGCAGGAGCAAGCGATTCACCGTGGCAGAACAGCCAGCAGCCATGACCAGTTGCCAAGCCTTCCACATAGTTAACAATAAAGCAGTTTTTGGCTCCAGGCTCCAGAAGATGCTAAATCCACCCCTTTGCGTATTTCCCCTCTCGCTGGTAGGCAGGAAATGCCTTTCCTCTGCCACATCTATCAGGAAAGGTTTGATGAAAGACGACCCTGTAGTATCTTGTATTTACATCAGAGTGGCAGAAACATATTGACCTGTTATCCTACACCATGTGATGGCAGTTGCTGTGCCGTGAATCCCCTATTTTATGTGATCATTGTGAGCTTGACAAGCTGCCTGATAGCAAATTGACACCAGATATTCCAATAGCCTTATTCACTGTACATAAATTAAATCAGTATTAGCTCATAGGTTGTATTTGTCTGTTGGAGATCAATAGTTTGTTAGTCAAATCCTTCATATTTCAAACTATTTGGCAACAGGCAAAAAAACTCTTAAATGATGCTATAATTACAAAGTTGTGCAATTTCTCTACATTTATTTTAACAGTATGGGTTTTAAAGTGCCCTCTGGGAGCAAAAAGATGTTTGTAGAGATAAAGCTGTAGGGAGAGATACATTCATGCCAACACATGTAGCTGAACCACCAATTTGGTTTTATTAACTTAGTTGCTGGATTTGTTCCTGATATCTACAGCTGAATTATCCCCTCATAGAGGTGGATGAGTGGGCGGAATGAGGTTGATTACAATTGATTTAGTAACCAAAGAGTAATTTTTTCCATTGTTTGTTCAGCACATTACTAAACATATGGCTTAATTACAGTTGCCTTGTGTTCTTCTCACTCTGGTATTGCTTATTTTACCGAGACACTGATTTATGCAAAATATTAATTGAAATAGAAAACAGACTTACTACGAGAGCTGACATCCATGAAAACACTAGTTACTCACATTTTGCACTGAGCGTATTGGACTTCTCAGGGGAATCGGAGTTTACAGTTTAATTTGGAACTGCAGGGGCTCCCTCCCTCCAGGAACACTGGTACTGCAGGTACCGCATGGGTCAAAAATTTACTTTTCCCAGCAGCTGCAAAGGGAAATCCTCAGAGTTCTTCAGCCAAAGTTTCAAAAATGTGCTGAGGTAGCTGTTCCATTTCAGCATGATTGCAATAATTGTATGCAAATGTCTCATTAAAAGTAATTCAACTTTATGTTGCTATAAATAAACTACTATGCTGGTGTAATGTGTTTCCAGGCCATTAAGTACTATAATAAAGATGCATGGATTCTCTTAACAGATTAGATAATCAAAAAACCCACCCACCCCACAGAATCAAGTGACTGTACATTGAGAGATCTTGTTTTGTTTTTGGAGTCATGTTTGTAATTAATCTGTTTGGAATAAATAAACCGCCAAATATAAATATACGTATAAAATAATGTTCAGTCACAGAACTCAATATATCCAGGAGGAATGTTATTATATCACATTTCCTATTCAGGATTTTAATTCAGTCCATTGAATTTTGCTGTCTCTTTCATAAACCAAATCGAATATACAATCAACTTTATATCCAGATAGTCAGAATGCAGAATTAAATGGTTTTGCAGAGACACACAAAATCCTCCAAAATATTTTTAGGAAAGAGCATGAGAATTTTGTAGCCTTCGCTACCCACTAATAGGATTCAGATATCCACGGTGAAACGATCCAAATATTTCCTGGGTAACAACCTCTGCAGTGGTAATATTAATTTAAAAAAATACATAACTAATGCACCTATCTCTATACTGCAGTATAGAGATAGTCACAGGAACCAAGACAATGAGGGAAAGAAAAAGAGAGCCACAATACCGAAGTCAGCACAAGTGGCGAAGGGAAGGGTTTGGGTACCATCACTGAGACCACTTTCAAGGCCTGACAAGAATAAAAAACAGAGGCAGTCCAGATGTGGATTTGAAGTTCATGCTATGAGGAGGTAAAGTCTCCATACACAATCTCTCAGTGGGGTTGTGAGGCGACTAGAACACAGTGGTACACACTGGGTGTGTCACTGCCTCCTGCCTTCTCCTCTGCCTGGATGAGGTTGTACTGAGATTTTTTTTTTGCTTGGTGCTTAAATCTAAGACAGAAAAATCAGATTGGCTTAGACAAAAATACTAGACATTGTGGGGCCATAAAGGGGTGTTAAATGGATGCATGGTACATTCTTGCCTTAGTTTGAGCTCCAAAGATTTTCAGGGCTTCAGAAACAGGAGGAAGTACAACTTGGAGAAAAACAGGAGAGGGAAGACAGAAGAGCTGAAGTTTCAGTGACTCTTAAACTTTGTTAACAAAAGACAAGATGATATTGCAAGGCTGTGGAGGCATCAGTAGAGAAAAGAAACAGGGGATGCCTTTATTTTTATTACTATCCCTGTTATTATGTTATTCTCCTTCCCATTGAAGTTTGCTAGAACAGGAAATAGACACTCTAAGTGCTAGGTGCTCTTAGACACATGGTTACTCACAAATGGCATCCATTGTGCATTCTGTCTGGTTTGCTTCTGCTCCTTTTACTCCTGAGCTGTCATGGGCNGTTCAGTCACAGAACTCAATATATCCAGGAGGAATGTTATTATATCACATTTCCTATTCAGGATTTTAATTCAGTCCATTGAATTTTGCTGTCTCTTTCATAAACCAAATCGAATATACAATCAACTTTATATCCAGATAGTCAGAATGCAGAATTAAATGGTTTTGCAGAGACACACAAAATCCTCCAAAATATTTTTAGGAAAGAGCATGAGAATTTTGTAGCCTTCGCTACCCACTAATAGGATTCAGATATCCACGGTGAAACGATCCAAATATTTCCTGGGTAACAACCTCTGCAGTGGTAATATTAATTTAAAAAAATACATAACTAATGCACCTATCTCTATACTGCAGTATAGAGATAGTCACAGGAACCAAGACAATGAGGGAAAGAAAAAGAGAGCCACAATACCGAAGTCAGCACAAGTGGCGAAGGGAAGGGTTTGGGTACCATCACTGAGACCACTTTCAAGGCCTGACAAGAATAAAAAACAGAGGCAGTCCAGATGTGGATTTGAAGTTCATGCTATGAGGAGGTAAAGTCTCCATACACAATCTCTCAGTGGGGTTGTGAGGCGACTAGAACACAGTGGTACACACTGGGTGTGTCACTGCCTCCTGCCTTCTCCTCTGCCTGGATGAGGTTGTACTGAGATTTTTTTTTTGCTTGGTGCTTAAATCTAAGACAGAAAAATCAGATTGGCTTAGACAAAAATACTAGACATTGTGGGGCCATAAAGGGGTGTTAAATGGATGCATGGTACATTCTTGCCTTAGTTTGAGCTCCAAAGATTTTCAGGGCTTCAGAAACAGGAGGAAGTACAACTTGGAGAAAAACAGGAGAGGGAAGACAGAAGAGCTGAAGTTTCAGTGACTCTTAAACTTTGTTAACAAAAGACAAGATGATATTGCAAGGCTGTGGAGGCATCAGTAGAGAAAAGAAACAGGGGATGCCTTTATTTTTATTACTATCCCTGTTATTATGTTATTCTCCTTCCCATTGAAGTTTGCTAGAACAGGAAATAGACACTCTAAGTGCTAGGTGCTCTTAGACACATGGTTACTCACAAATGGCATCCATTGTGCATTCTGTCTGGTTTGCTTCTGCTCCTTTTACTCCTGAGCTGTCATGGGCACAAACCAGAGACAATTGTTTCAAACTCTGATTGGTTTCAGTGGCAATTTCAGGTGGTGTAATGTAGGTGTCTGTAGGAGGGAACAGGGCAGGTTGGGAGCAGCAAAAGCAGCTGTCACAGCCCCAGACTTACCCATTCCCACACCAGGTCAGTCCCTACAGATTCACAAGCTCTTCTCTTCCACCTCCAGCCAACAGCAGAACTACATTTTCCCTGAGGCTTGTATTGGAGCATAGCCAGAGTCATCACCTGCAAGAAGGGCTGAGTGCAGCTGCAGTGTGTGCCCAGCTCTGGGCTCACTGCTATACCTGCAATGGGAGGGACAAGAGGGGCAGTGCTGCAGAACTACTCAAGTGTAGTCAGCTCAGCCAGGACAAGTGTCCTGGGTCAATTAAGATGAAGTATGAATTAAATTTCAAAATACCTGACTAATATATATATGGAGAGAAATATGAACTTTACTGGGAGAAAGGAAAAAATATAACAAATATATATATATATGTTTGAACAACAACAATAACAGTATCAAAAAACCCACAATGGAACAGTGACAACTGTAGACAAGTGGGAAATAAACAAGCATGAGGGGGATGCCTAGTTCAAGGGAAAAAAAACAGGGCATCTCCAGGATTCCAGAGGCAGGAGAATAGAATTCAGAGTAGGCAAACCAGTGGAGTAACAGCCAGTGATCCTTTCCTGAAATGTCCAAGGAGCTGCAGGGAGATCCAGCGGTCAGCAGGGGAAAAGCTGTGCTGAGATGAGGAGTCAAAGGTTCACGTGGTCCTGGGCAAAACGGCAGCAGTAGAGATCACAGGTGAAAACAAGGCATCCTCAGTCCAGAAGGTCCACAAACCTCCCCTCCTGAGCACCAGTAGCTGTAGTTATAGAGCCTCGGGCCCCTCCCATGTCACACGCCTTGTGGGCATGTCTTCACATGCCATTGGCTGTCACTCACCTGCCCTGGCCCTCAGGTCCCTCCCCTGGTCACATGCCTTGCTGGGAAGGGAAGACACAGCATCCTCCATTGTTTGTCAGGTGAAAAGGAGAAAGCCCCTCCCCTGGCCACATTCCTTTCAGGGGAGGGAAGGCGAGATAAGAAGAGAAACCTATTGTCTGTTCCAGTAAAAAGGAGAAAAGTTTTACAATAGACTAAAAGAGCTGTCCCTATGACAACGAGCCACCAGGACTCTAAACGGGGCAGCTTGTCCTCCCTGAGGAAGTTCTAAGCCAAGGAGCTAAAACTGAGCAATTCCCAGGCCTGGCAGCTGCTAATGAAGGTCACAGGCAACAGGAAGCACTGACAAGCAAGTTCTGGTGTTGCAAACCTTTGAATACTGTTTTCAAAAAAGCTTCAGCTGCTCAAGACTTCTCCATGTTAGTGTCTTACATACTCCAAAAGCTTGTAGCAGCCCATTAAACACAGCCTCAGTATGATACACTCCTAAACCCTTCCTCCTCCTGGAATGGAATCACAGCCTTGTGAAGCAAGATGCAATTCAGTGATACAACATGCCTAGTGACAGTTTTCCAGAATGTGATTATAGGAGAAAAAAATCCAAACCCATCATAATCATTCTCACACAGTAGCTTGGAAACCTGAACCAAGAGAAGAAAAATAAACCAACAGGGAAAGAAAGAGAAATAAACAACTCCAAAATGAATTGTTAATTCAAGATTGCAATATAATCTGTATAAAATATTTAAGCTGGTTTTCTATTTATTCCTGAACCTAGAGTGATTAAAATGCAGCCATAGTACACTGTGTTGCTCTTTTTTAATCACAAATGCAATTTTAAGCAAGTAGACAAATTCTAGGAAATTAAAGTGAATATTTATGTCCATATAAACTTCTTAATGGCAACATTCTTGCTGTGAGCACAGCAGCTGAAGAGTGTGGATTAAATTATTTTGGCCAGATCCTGTTACTATTGTTTTCATTGGCAAAATTCCCACTGACTTAATGGGAGCTGGATTAGATCCTGACTTGAATAAAATACAAATTTCAGATGCATATATCACATCATTACTAATATTTCATGCATACACTCTAGTTTTCATGTCTGTTTTCCCTCTGTGCATTTTACTAATGCTCTGAAAATACTAATGAGGTAAACTATATACCAGTGATTAAAGGTATGCAGTCTTGTGTTTCCAGAATTTGGGCAAATTTGTGGTTTACTGATATTTGAACTCAGAAATCACAGTCTGCATGATATTAAGCCTCTTGAGTATGGAGCTTCAAATCTTAACATGTTTAGTTCCTCTTCTTGCAGGCTTTGCAATGCATATGAATAGCATTTATTTAAAAGGCTAGGGAATTACAGCACATTTGGCAGTCAGCAGATGCTGCTGGTGTGATATTTTCAATTTCTCTCTCCTGTTTCCGTCATTCAGGTATATTCAAGAGCATCCTGGAAAAGCTAGGAAGCTCTTGGACTTCATTCCTTGTGTCTTGAATGTTGACCTCATACAGGAGAGAACAAGGCTATTCTCCAAACCTCCAGAAATTTGAAGAGAACACATTAATGTACAAAGGACACTCCTTCATCAAAGGTCTTCCAAGAGCAGAGTAATTCCACCTCCCTAGACAGTGTGTGTGCTCCAGTGACCACAGTTCTTAGGGCTGGCACTGCTCAGCTCATGTCACATTTGGGACAGCCACTGAAATTACTATAGAGAAGGAAATATATAACATACATTTTTGATAAAAGGCCAGACAAAGATAAAAAAAACCTTATCACAAAATGGGTTGTGCTTTTAATCAGCTGACTCATTATATTAAAAATTACTACTTAATCCACTTTAGTACAGTGCTGAGTGTCCCCGCCTCTCACACAGGAGATGGGGGTTCAATTCCCACCAGGGAGGCAGTGGTGCCATTTAAGAGTTGGACTCAATGATCCTTGTGGGTCCCTTCCAACTCAGAATATTCTGTGATTCTGTGATTCTGGAATGAGGCTCAAGCTGTGCTTTAAGATATGTTGTTCCCAGGGAAAAAGGTAAGGTGAAGTGATGAGCCTGAGGGGTGCCCAATGAGTAACTCAGCCCTCCAGTCAGGCTCTGGTTTCACGCACACGGAGGTGAGTGAGTTTTCCAAACAAAGGCTCCAACTTGATGCAAATTTATCTGTGCTTACTGTGGCCCATCTTTGTTTCAACTTGGAAAAGCAGCGTTACTGTAAAATGACGGTGTAATTTCCTCTGCAGAGGCTGTTTCTCTGTATGACTCATCTATGTATTGTATTCCAAGATGTAAGTATGAATCATGGATAACTGATAGAAAAATGCAAATGAATCCGTTACATTTTTTTTTTATTATTATGTTTTAAACAGAACAACTTTTTCTCCCCCTCCTGTCAAACTTACTGGAAATAAAGTGGATCAAATCCAACTGAGAAATCTTTGCATTCTATAAAGCCGCAGGCTTTTTGTTGTTGTTTCAGTGAGCCTGGGGATGTGGGGGTGGTTGTTGGTGCAGTTGATTTTTATTTCATTTTTTTACACTAAGTGTACATCTGAAGCGTTATGGCCAATGTCACCATCAGAAATGCAGTCAGCTTTTTGATTGTTTGTTTTAAATGTAATAAAGGATTACAAAATTGACTGTTGGTGGTTATTATTAGATATCAGAGAAATGGGCTGTAGGTGAGAATCTAAATCCAGTAATTCCAGAGTTAGTACCTGACATCTAATAAATGAAAGAGAACACATTTGACGCATTGACTCCAGACCTATTTTAAGGAAAACAATCTGCTTTAGCAGCTCAACCTTAGAGCATAAGGGAGTCATTTAGTTTTAAAGAGTGGGGAATTCACAGAAGAGAACCTTTGAGAGGAGCAGATTGTGAGCAGCAGCAGCATGGGGGCAACTCTTGGTCATGGAGTGCAAGAAGAAGCCAGCCCAGAATGAGGCATTCTTTGCCTGACACTGCAGCTGACAGGGCTTGGAGCAGGCCAGGGGACACAGAGCCCTGCTCCAGGAGTTCGTATCATGTCTTCAATCTCCAGAGATTCCTGCAAGGAAGAGGATGGTCACAGCTAAAGGAGGACACTTGGCAGGGCTGGAGTAATTGAGCTAATCCATTGACTTCTCTCCTGGACTGTGCCATCTCTTCCGTAGGGAGACATGTAATTCCAAAGACTGCATAAATACATGATTGAAGTGTTTCTGTATCTGAATCTATTTAGTCTCTGCACTGTCATTTGGTCTTAAACTGTGACACTGGCATTGACTATTGAATTAGGACTGATTTGAGCTCCAAGGAATGCAGAACCAAACCTGTGGCTCTAATGAAAACTGCCAGATTAACAGTGTTAGATAAAAAGACCACTTAATTTCCAGAGCTGAAATTTTACCATGGAATCCCATGACTGGAATTTTATCTTGTCTTGAAGAATTTGTCCGATACAGACAACCCAAATTAAAGTGCTTGGATTTTTTTTCTGTATATTATTTTCTGCATGCTGCTGTTTTTCCTATTTTAAGACCGTAACAACAATTCAGAAAAGAGACTATTATGCCCGGCATAATGACCAACACTGAAAATACCTTTTCCTGGAATCCCTGGGGCAACAGGATGTTTATGCCTTTGATGAAATTAAACTGACAATGTCAGCTTAATATTCTCCCATAAAAAGATTAGGATAGCTTGTATTTCACTGTATTTTGGGATTCAGTAAATGTCTACCTGTCCAAACCTATGCTTTCTGCAAGGACTATCGCTAGAGCTGATTCCTTACAAGTAGAGGAATTTTATGAAGTAACTGCCAGTGTCAGCAAACATAAAAATGCAATGCTAGCACTAATATTTACTTTGTGCTTTTTGAGACAATACTTCCTGAAGTGAAAAATAAAAATGTAAACTTCATAAATCTCAGAATTTATAATTAAGAACAACACCTGACAAGATCATTTTTCCAGCTGACAAATAAATGTTGCGTTTAAAGGAATCTTCCACAGAGTGATAAAAACAAGCAAAGGGGCAAAAATTGTTCCATCTTCATTGGTAGAAAACACGGAGGGGGTTTTGATAAGTACTTACAATGACTGTGCTGTTGACTTGGCAGACACATCAAAAGCGTGACAGACTTGATTCATGTTCCTGTGCAATACAAACAATGACACAGGGGCCGTATCTGAGCGGCTCTCAGCAAGTAATTGAAGGCAGCACAAACACGCTCTGAAGAACCAGCGGTGCACAGTTCTGCTGTTAATAAATAGAATTGCAGGCTAGACATCCACCTCGTTATTCCATGGTTTCCCTCAGTTATTTATTTAATTTTAGAGAGCCCTTTTTGCCTTGGGTCAGGGACTTTCAGAGACAAACCGAGCCAGTTACTCTGTGAAAAGCACAGATTTCCTGTCACTGCTGGGGCTTTTTTGCACTGCTATCAGGTTACACAAGGGATCTGCCTCCTGTTGCTGCAGAAGTGAAGGTGCCTTCACAAATTAATCCGTTTTGACCCTGTATACTGAAAGGCAACAGAATTGAAATGTGTCTTGCTTGATTAAGTGTAGCTGCAGTGGTTCTCCTCTGGTTTCAGAGTACTTTTCTAAATAATTCACTTCTGTTTTTAAATACAATATTCTCTTCACTGGTACCAAGGCAAATGAATATGAAATTACTGCCATCATAGCAAATTGCACTAGGTCAACATATAATGCTTTCATTTTCCAGATGTCTGAATCCAAGCCATTTCCTCTAAAGACATTCATATTTACTTGAAATTAATAATGCATTTTCTTGATACATCTTATGGAAAACTGTGCTAGTCTATCATTCATACTGAAGTCAGAGGCAATATACACTTAAACCCAAGAAACTCAAGAGCATGTAGATTGGGGCGGAGGGGCTGAATAGAAGGATAAAAACTAATAGGATTGGTTTTTTAAATTCAAAATTCTCTGCTTTGGTCACTAAAAGATGATTATTTCTGTGTTCACGTCCAACATCCATGGTCATAACTTGTTTGGGTCAGATACTTGGGGAAGTGGGGGAAAAAGAGTCTTACATGAAACAGAATATAGTATTTATAATTCTAAGTGCTCTGAATGCAGCACTGATTAGGAGTATAAAATTCTAACTGCCTTGAAGTTGAACATATATTAAAGCAGGCATTAAAGTAATTTCTAAAGTGAAGGAAGAAAGAAATTAAAGGCTTATAAAAATGTTCTGTTTAAGCTGTCTTTTCACCATAAAAGTGTGAGTTTTTACTAAACATATTAAATGGCATAGGAAAGTTTCTCTTGACTAAGAAATATAGCCCAGGGCTGCACTTTAAAGGATGAGGTTACATACTTTGAATCTGTAATAGCTTACATCATCATTTTAAAGCCAAGATAATTTAGTTTCTAAATTTTTATTGAAATAAAAATGTTGTCCAGGTGTTTTCTGTTCCTGTAGGAATTTTTATGCTCATTTTCATCGAAAATTACTTTAAGCTAAAGCCCCTGATTTGAGAGCTTCAGCATTTTAATGTGTGAAGAACCCTTTCAGATAGCCCATCCAGGAAAGAAAAGCAATAATCACATCTGGAGGCAAACAAAGCATAAATCACCGTGCTGGCAGCCAGCCAAGACAGTAGGGGACAAGTGTAAAAGTGTTCCTGAAATGGCAGTGCAATATTCTAACCACATGCTGTTAACAAGACAAAAAAGGTTGAACATTATATTTCTATTGTCGTAGAACATTGCTTATGAGAAGGAAAGAAGAGTGGGGATTTGCAAACTTAGGGTCACATTCCCTTGAGGAATGAGAGGTCACAAGTCCTTTGAGAGGCGATAGGAAAACAGCACTTCTTTACGTCAAAAACCACACTTAACCCACAGATATTCCAGTTGGGAAGGGTTAAGGGTTCAGAAGTTGCTATTTCCAATAAACACTTCAATATTATTTTCCTAATTTAAAATATAACCACACAAGTTCAGAGAAAATCAGGCTGGAATGATAGAGGGCACTTGGAATGCTACACACATCAGTGACAGTTTAGTTTGTCATCAGAAAGCAAATACAGCTACATGAGGTGAATGCCAAAGCACTTCATTAAGATTTACATGATGCATACAACTATTATCACCTAATGTTTAAATATAAGCAAGACTCCAGCCCAAGCTCAAGGATTCGTTATTTTAGAATAAAAGGGATGACCCTGCAACAACAACAGCAACAAAACCAAAACCAACAAAACCAACCAACCAACCAAACGAACAAAGAAAAACAAACAAAAAAAGCAGCCCCAAACCAAAACAACCAACTGACCAAAAAGAAGTTTTAAGAAATATTTTTTTTTAAATTGACTAGATTATCACACAGGCAAATTTCCCAGTGATAACCTGGCAGTACATAATATCAAATGGAATCCAACAGGCTATCCATTGTTACCCTCGTAGAAAAACAGTCTCTGTGATTGCAGCAGACAGAAAATCTCTGACTTTCTGAATGGGACAAGACCTCAGGTACATGTCACAGAAGACAAGAGGTGATAAACTACTTCTCTGCATTGGGTGACAATGTGTTAAAGGTCTTGCAAGACTCGTCTTCGCGTTTCAAGCCCGATAAAATGAAGCTGAATTCTTACTTTAAACCTATTTAATAGGTTCTAAACTACTTTAGATGCAAATTCTAAACACAGTGAATGGAAATCAGTAATTTGATAAGCTTTCCACTTAAGAGAATTTATGGCTGACACCAGCTGTAATAAACTGGAATTGCAACCAAATTTCAAAATTATGCTTCAAGAGCAGACACCATTTCTTTAGATCCCTATGAAGGCCAAGTGAGCCATGAATTCATATTCATTGAGAACAGGTACTTTTGATACATGGCTAAAGTAAAAAGGAGTTTTCTGTAAATGCAAGAAAAAATATGAGAACATGCAGTGTCAGAAATAATGCAAATACTTGAAATATCATTGTATGAATAATATTTGCTATCAAAATGGCTTATTTGCATCATAGTGTAAATGTAAGGTCATGTAAAGCTACCTCTATGTAAAACAGGCAGTCCTGGTTGCACATAAGGTCAGCTGGATGCCAGCCCGCTCCAGAAGTCACTCCCCTTAGTGTCAGGGCCATGGAGAGGAAGTCTGGCTGTGATTTCCAGACTGGCATTTGCCTGAGTACCAGCTTGGGCTGTGGGGAGAGACCTACACCTGGCAAGTTGGATGTGTAATGACATGACCAGCAGACAGATTCCCACATGTGTACCTGCCCTGGGAAACCCCAATTACAGCACCTTCCGTGAAGGTCATAAACCTTAAGATGAGAAAGTCTGAGTTCAGTAAAGCAGGAAGGGCAGATTTATAGACAGCATTAAACAACTGATTAACCAAGTACCAGGTCTCCTGATACCACAAAACAGATTCAAAATCAATTAGCATTATTGGATCCAAACTGGGAGGACATTAATATTGTGCCATTGCCTTACCAGCTAAAACTTCAGAACCACTTGGCTGACATCAGTTTCCTGAAAAAGGATCTTTTACTAAGGGTTTACACACACTTCTGCTATTTCTTGCCAGGGCAAACAATCTGTTTGGAAATTATTCTGCCTGTATAAAAAGAAAGCACTACTACTTTCAGTTGGGTGACCGCCTTGATCTTGATACTAGACTTTGAACAACTGCACACAATACAAGACAATAAAGAGATTTTCTTTTTCCTTAGCATAGAGAGCATCTGTTGATACCCAAGGGCTAGCAGTCACCTGTAAGGCAGATCCTCCTTGCTATAAATCCCATAAACCTAGTTTCTGTAGAAAACCACTGTACAACATGCTCTTTGGAGAAGGTCTGAGAGGAGGAGATAGAAGATTCAGAAACAAATCAGAAAGCCAAGGGGAAAAAAGCTTAAGAAGTTTGATGAAACAGGATGAAAGCCCAATTGATGAGACACATTACTCCCTTTCCTGTCAGCTTAAAGAAATTTGCTGAAGCACAAAGTAGTTGGCAAAGGATGCCTGCAGTTAACTGCCTGATGACAGAGGGAGGCAGGACATTCATCCTTTCTTCTGGTAGCCAGTAGTTAGTAGTGGTGAGACTGATTTCATCTTGTGTTTTCTCTGCGAGCAGATAAAATGGAATGGAATTAGGTATATTCTGGGCTTCTCCCCAGTGTGTGCGGGGCAGCACTGATAGGGAACTGTCACTGCTTGGGGCAGCCACGTCTCTGAGCTTGTGCTGCAGGGCTGGTGTCTCTGGGGTGCTTATGGTTTTCCAGCATGTAAGAGGGAAGATACAGTAAACTGCTCTGAACCAGCAAGTGTGTGCACGTGTTCCTGATTTCAGTTTTACCAACATCAATAGCTGTGTAAAGCAGAGCATGCAAATTCTCCTCTGAACATCATCCTTCTCCTAAGCATTTCCATTCTTTCTTGCCTTCTCTGACTGCATCAGAGGGCTATGAGCATATTATTTTTTGTTTCACATAGAAACAAAACACTGTGTTAAAACTTATTCACTCCCAACAGCCTCTTAAAAGTTATTTTGGAAATCAATTCTGATTTTCCAATACTTTGTGCCTAATTATCCCCCTTACCCTTTCCCAACTTTATAAATCTGCTCACACTCACTTCTAATTCTTTGTCTCGCAGCCAGGGTTTGTCCATGATGTAGAGGGTAAGGGATTATTCACCAGAACACAGCAGCCCCCACCCATGCTCTTTACAACTAGTAAAGAAAGGTGTGAAGAAACTGCTCTCCCTTAACACCCAGTCACAATTTAGAGTGAAAAATAAAAAAAAGCCTATAAACCAAAAGAATTGTTTGGGAAAATGTAATGTGGAAGGCTGGCTGGAAAGCATGTTTTCTTGCTTGCAGGTTTTATTTACTTGCTTTCTGATTTTACCGCAGCTGGAGGTGAAGCTCAGAGACAGGAGGAACTCCTCACAGTGGGGAAGCTGAGCAAAGTGGTTCCTGGTGTCAGGTCTGTAACTCTTGACAGCAGCAGGGAGCTGGGATCCCTGCTTCCTGATCCACACCCAGATCCTGGCCAGGGGCTCCGCCATGAGCCTGGGCACCTCCACACTGGAAACTTCAGTATGCTGGGCTGCAGAGCTTGGAGAGTGCTCCAGATCTGGGGATTTGGGGTATGTCTCAAAGCCAGGCTTCCTGCTCTGGGGAACACCTGCCCTCCATCTGCAGAAACTGTTGCTGCGTAGCCTTCAACAAGATGAGGAGCATAGCAGGCTCAAGTCATCGTCCTTCATCGCTCATCTCACCCCCAAGTGTCCTTGAGAATAGGTAAGCACCGATTTTCTCTCACTGAGATTCTATGTGACAGGATGAAGCTGTGCCTACCCTCTTCTACCCCACATCTAGAATAGTCCTCTGGGTGTTCCACCTGGTGGAATATCTGACCATGCTGCCAATATTTGAGTATGTTCATCAATCTTAAAAAATCAACATGGTTAAAAACTCAGGCACACATGACAAAAGTGCTAAACTAATTAGATTCTTGATAGAAATTTGCCATATTCTATCACTTTGTTTTGCTTTCCATACCTATTCCTGATCTTATGCCAGTTTTGCACTGACGCAAGTAGTTTGACTTCAGTGGAGCTAATGCTGATTTGTAGCAGCAGGCAATCAGAATAAGGCTCTTATTTTTTCCTTGGCAGTGGGTCCCGTGGGAAAGCTTGTCCATCTCCAGCAGCTGTTGCTTTGCTACATCTGTCTAAGTTTCCTTTTTAATGTCCATTTTTTCCAAGTTTTCTTTTAATGTCAATCAGTGTGATATAACATCCTTCAGTTTTTCCTTTTGCAATCAAGTTTAGCAATCACAGCCAGATGTTGTTTTCATTACAACTCCAACCACTTTTCAATAAAGTTTCAATGTTTAACTATCAAGAGCACTCTTTACTTTCAATCGCCAGATCTTCATGCTTTCATAACCTGTTTCACCCTGACATCCTGTCTATCTATAAATATGGCACGTTTGATCACCTCGGAATGTTTGCCTTTGTATCCTTTTCCCTTTCTTTTCCTGTTTCTTCTGCAGAGTGTACTTTATCCACAAACCAGGTCAGTCCAAAATACTACAATGCTTTTCTGTGTCTAAAGATATTTAGAGATCATTAGGTAGCAGGTGGGGGAGGGCAAATGGAGACAGATGAAAATTTATCGATTTCAGGATCTGAACTTTAAAGAACTCCTTGATCCTTTTCTTTCAAATTTCTGCACATATTGAGGAGATATAGAGTTGATATATTTGGTATTATTCTCTGTGTCTATAGGGATAAGTTCCTTCACAACCCAACTGGCATTTGATTTTTGTGTTATAAAATTCAGACAGTTAAGCATTTAAGGAAATGTTTCTATGAGGGATGAAAAAAATATCCTTTACACAAAATCACCACCTCCACATTGTTCATTGCTCAGGGGCTCTTATGTGACTACAGGGTTGTGCTAACAAGAGGCTATAATCTCACTCATGGAAGAAAGCAAGAACAGAAAGTTAAATTCCTTTGCACAATGAGAGGTTTCACACACGCAGCCAAGGTGTGAGGAATTCCAGTAAGCCTAGAGTAGGCATGGTGAAAGCATGATAAAATTTGTCTGAATGAGTCCATTAACTGTGGAGCTCTGTCTCAAGTGCAGGCCAGGTTTGTTTTCACCAGCTCTCAACCAAGGAAAGGAGAAGCCAGAGCCAAGCCTCTACCACTGTGTGTTTGCCAGCTCACAGCAACTGAACAATGACTAAACTTCCCTGAAGCAGTCACCTGGCTCTTAGAAATGTAGGTTACATGATGAGTGTCAGATGTAAGGAAGGCATTTCAGAGCTAATCCTGTATTCAATTTGATTGCAAGATTAATTTCTAATTTCTATGAGCAGATCCTGACCATACGTTTCCTCACTGCAGAACACAGAGATTCTTACCTAAGCTCCAATCTTGCAATCCGACCAACAGTGGCAGTTCTTAATTCCAAGGAGGTAAGCACCTACTTCCAATGAATTAATGATACACTTGTATAGATAAGATTGAAGGACCAGGAAATGCACATTCCTTAAAAATAACCTTGAAAATTATCAAGAATTAGACTCTAATCAGCAGTGTGTTTACTCTGGCTTGAAGAATCTGGCATATGAAATCAGTCGGAAATGAGACAATGAAGATATTTGTCATCACACGCCCACCTTGTGCCAACTGCCAAAATGAGTTGAGAGGGGCATAACAGCTGCTAAAGCATGGGCAAGTGTGAAATTACCTGGTTTAGAGCAAAAATTTCTCCTAATCTTTTACTGCAGAAAGAAAACTCAATTTATTAAATTAAAATACAACTCATGAGTCAACATGATTGAACAGCTAAGCAAATTACTCAACTCTCCTTTTCAAAATTCCATTTCAACTTCTGCAGTCTCTTTGCTAAGAGCAATGACATTTAACAGGATTCTTTAGATCACTTCAGTAATGCAATGTCCTAATTACAGTAAATGCTCTCTGTACTTTACCAGTAGCTTGATAAAATTGATTTGATTTTTCTTTTCATTAGCAAAAGAAAAAAAAAATTAAAGCCATGGTTACAGACAGATTGAAAACAGTTACATTATGCTTCAGAACTATGATGAAGAGGAAAGAAAAGTTCAAGAGAAAGAAAGGAATAAAGAAATGAATTATTTCTTGTAAGCATAACAGAAACAAATGTATAACCTACTTACAATACATTTTGAATACATATTAATATACTGAAGACTTTTGGGGAAAAAACAAAGTGTTTTATTACAACTTTATTTGGTGCTGGGTACTCACATTTTTATGCAGAAAAAGTTCCATATAAAACCACTGGCTGTACAGACAAATACTCTTAGGACACAGGCCTCGAGATAAAGCTCCAGCTGGTGAGTCACCTCTCACACTGGGTGGCTTAAAATGGCAACAGGAGGGTTGTTGGCCAGATCCTTTGCTCTGGAAGGTAAAAGGAGCTCAGTAGCCATTTCAAGAGCGTGTAGAGCACGATCCACTTGTGCTATTTCATCTCTGCAGATGTGTCCTCGGGTGCAACACCTACATCAGCATTTTGGCTAAAGGTGACTGCGACATGCACCTCGGTCCTGCTCGCTCCCACATGGCCAGGACAAGGTGACTCACTCTCCTGCTGACAATGGTGGTTGCTAAACCACCAGGTCAGGTTCCTGATGTAGAGTCTAACTAAGGGGTGTTTTTAATATAATGGGTAGAAGAAAAAAAAGGCAGAATAAAAATACAGGCCAGCAGGTGCTGCTGGGAAGAAAGTTTCATCTCATTTGCCTTAATTCCTCTTCACTACGTGATTGTAACACCAAACCTAGTTAAACTGGAATGTTCCCAGTTTCATCTTGAGCCTCAAAGGCCAGACATTTTACAACCCCCTTTGCCCATACCTTTCCCACCCTCAATATGCACTTCCTAAAGCAATGATGATGTGCTGGTGCTTCGTGTGCCACCCACATCAGCTGTCACATCTTCCCCCACCACACAGAGAGGAGAAAGATCCTCCTGGAATTTGTGAACCTCACAGCCCCTTTGTAGACAAGGGAAGGAAAGACAGGCTTCTCAGCAACAGTTAGCTGAGAAAAATAAGCAAGGCACTTCATTTCCTCTTTCTCTCTCCCTCTTCCCCACCCATTTAGCAGGGTTGAACATTTTCTGAGCTTGGGGTGCTGCTATTGTGAAAATAAAGTCACTTTATGCATATGAAGCATTCAATCACTGCAGAGACAATGCCATATGTCAGATAAGTTCTCTTTGTGAGAAAGTATTTTTTTAAATTGTGGAGCCCAAACAACTACTGAGCTTGGAATAAAGAAACAGGATAAGATAATTTCTCTGCTATCACATTTTTGAGTGTTACAGTGAGTAGGAAAAAAAAAGTCACTCAACTCTAAGATATATGACAAACACATATTACTCAATTATCGCTACAAACATTTTTCATTTCACTGTTTTCTTTCTCTTATAAGGTCTAAACTTACAAACTTTTCTCCAGCACATTTTGCTCTACAGGATAACTGTGTTTTGTTGGGAAAAAGATTTCAAGTCCTGAGCACTATGGTCATATGAATGAGGAATAAAGTGCAGTATATGAATGGGTTTAAGATAACAAATAGAGCAAGTTTTACATTCCATTCCATCTTACAATTTGCTGTTCACTTAACAGCAAGACCAGATCAAGACATTAATGTCTAATGGAGAAAGAGAATCCTAAGGTGGAAAGGAAGAAAAGAAATTACAAAAGTTAGGGTGTTTTTTCTTCTATTCATGTATTACGTACTTTGTTATTTAGATTGATGAGAGAGAACTAACGTTAATTTCATTCTTGTATACAAAGATGTCCAGGATTGTCACACTAACCTGATGTCTGTGTCTCTGAGTGATATATGATGTACTTTTATGTCTGATGATACTGAAGATGCAGCCAGAAGAGTCCTAGTGGCCAAATAGCTGAGGAGGGTCAGGAGGGTAACTTATCCCAGCTCAACGAAGAAAACCCTCCTGAAGCATCCAGATCCAGGATGAGCCTCCATGTTCAAACTGAGGAGTGATCTTTTGCTCCTTACTTGGCAAGAAGACTCTTGCTTTCCCCTTTCCCCCCCAGCAATACTGCAGTGAGTGAGCCTGCAAGCACAAAGGGCATCTCAAAGGGCCTTAACCCTCTCCATCCTAAGCAGAAGCATAAGTGAAAGTCAAGGCAACAGGGATTCAGGATACAGCTTTTCAAGATGAAAACCATTAGAAACTGGTGCTGTACTTTTTCTGGAACTCAATTCCTCTCACTACGGAGAGGAGATATATATGAGCTCATTTCCTATTGAAGCACACAAAATGTAAAATAAATACATATTGCCATATATGCAGAGAATTTCATTTCCTGTAACAGCATTCAAACAGCCTCACCAATGTTTATGTCACTGCACCAACTCACTTTTATTCTTGAGTAATGGAGTCAGGTGATCAATTTTACAGGATGTTCTCTCAATGAGCTGTCAGATACATGCCAAGATATTTCAGGTGGCATTACCAAGCTATTGGCTGGCCTGGCTAAGCTGCAGTGTGTGAAAGACAGGCTTAGGATAACTAGTTCAGCCTGGTGCTCCCTACCCAAGGATAGACTGCAGAGAACCAAAAGTGTTGGGGTATCTGATTAAATATCACATTTTCTTGAGCTGTTTTATCTGCTAGTGATCACTACAGTAACTTTCACCTACGTTCTCACCCTGCACACACACAGAGCCCCAGTTTTACTCTGTGCATTTTGCAGGACTTGGTATCTTGGCTTGTTTCACTGTCCAGAGTGCTCTGCCCAGCCTCCCCCAGCCATCCTCATTTCCCCTCCAGGGCACAGGGCTGGAATGGCCCCACAGAATTGGGAGGGAACAGAATCTGCTGTTTGTGCAATTAAAGGCTGGCAGAGAAATGGGCAGCTCAAGATCCTTACCCTTAGCTCTGCTCCCTATTTCCTGTTAAAGAAATCAAAGGTGAGGGAGGGAGAAGAGGTTTTTGCCGAATTTTTAGATGAAAGGGCAGGTCACAGACCTGAACTGCTGCTGCTCTTATCTTCTGTAATCATTCAGCTGCTTTGCACCTGCCCTGCCTCTCTGTAAAATCAAGGTATGTAAAGGAGTGCATCTGGCCCTATGCTATTACTTTGTTTTAATTCCTTTCCCAAAGAAAATTCACTTCAACAGTTTGATATGAATATCTTTTTAAAGAAAAGATGATATTAGCTGCCTCCTGCAGATAAGACTTCTGACTTTTAAAGCTCCCTGTTTTCATTCCAATACTTTGATTAAAGGTTTAAAGAGATTCATTTTGGTAATTTTAACTTCTTTTCTCTGGAAAATGGTAATGGCTAGAGTGAAAAAAAAAAGAAGAAAAAAAATCCTGAATCAGGACTTCTATTCCACTTTTCTGTGTTATATATAGTAACATTTGGGATGGTAACCCACATTCATCTTCCTGAGTCTTGAGGCGCAGCCTACGCATGGAAAGATACGGGTCACAGGTCAGTTGAAATACTTGAACTGCACTGGTTCAAATCAGGGATGGCTAAGAGGTGGGGGGACCTAATATGGAAACTTCTGTCAGGCTTGAAGTGTTGGTAGGACAACAGCAAAAGAAACCAAATCAAAAAAAAAGAAAAAAACCCCAAGAAAACCCATACCAAACTCCACCAAGCAAACCAAAACCAATCCAACCCACCAAAACACAACCCCCTCAAAAAACCCCTGTCACACTGTGTGGGGAAAAATTCAGCAACTTGTCAGGGTAGGCAGAGGAAATCTCAAGTTACTGGAGTCAAGTGCTGTGACGTGGAAAGGCAGCACAGCGTGTCCAGCCCTGTGCTACTCATGTGGGAACAAAAAGTATCACAAAATGTGGGGAAAAAAAAAAATTACCCATTCTTGGCATAAACCTACAGAGAATCCAACCAAGTGTTTCACATGTGTATTACTTTTTTGATTCTGTTCAGAGCCTTGAGGGTTGGGTGGCACCTCCTAGTTTCACCTTATATAGCTGCCTTCTTTTCTGTATTAAATTTATTTCTGTTAATAATGAATGTATGGGAGCCCATGCATAAAAGCTTGTCCTTGGCAATGCTGGTTTTAGCCAAGTCTGCCTTCACATCCCAGCATAAAAACATATTAGCCAAAATTGTTATAGAGGATAAAGAAGCAGATTGAAATTAAATTATTTTTTAAAGCATCTATTGGAAATATTTTACTTAAAGTAATGTAAATTGATTTATAAGTGTTATTTTACAGCTGCCAAGAATAGCAAATATGTATATCATGTTCCCCTACAATGTTTCACTATTACATAGTAGTTGAAACATTTTTGTTCGTTTGGGTTGTATTTAATGAGTCAAAACTAGCAGCTACTACTTAGTTCTAATACAGATGTGGTTTTCCTTTCCTGGATCACAGTGTTTGCTCTTTGCAGTGAAAAACAGCTCATCACTTAGTTTCACTTCAAGTAAATACTTAAATAACCCCTGTCCCCTAAATTTAAATTCATTGTGAAACTTTAAAATTTTGATGCATTTTTAACATTCCATACCAAAGCTTTTTCAGATCTAGTATTTTAAACAACTTTCTTTTTGAGAAATTCAAATACCACTGCTATACAAAACAGAAACATCTCTTGAGATGCCTATTGCATATAATTTCTTCTGTAGCTGCTATCAGTACATTATTCATTCATTTTCATTTAGCTTGTGACATTCAACAACTTAAAAGGCTTCAAAAGATGCTTTTCCTTCTACAGGAAACAAATTTGCTATCTATTAGATGGCCAGATACCCACTACAAATTCCTATTCAACATTGTGCCCAGGAAACTGGAGTACTTTCAATTAACCTGAAAATCCTCTTTAATCACTGCCCTTCAAAAAGTACCTGGAAAGATGTCCCTTTATCTGGGAAGTGACAACACATGTATATTAGTTTTCTGGTTAGGCTGCTGTAATTCACTATTCCCACACATGACCACCTCTCAGACTTTCCTTCCCTCTCTCCTCACCCCTGCCTACCTCCCTTAAGGGGGATTTTCATGTCAGGCCGCATTGTTTGTATTTGTTTATATTAAAACTAAACCTTTCATTATATCTCAGCTTCGCTACTGTCACCAGCAGCTAAAATAATTGCTGTTTGTCTCATACGTGTAACCAACAATTTTCTCTCTCTGGTTGCTTTTTCCCCACCTGACTCACAAGAGGAGATGTGAGATTTCTTAGGCCACTAGGGAAAGCAGGATCCATCGTAACAGAGGGAAGAATTTGCAGGTATTAGACAAAGCTGCCACCTGAAACTTGAAGAATTACAGTTCTGCATTGGTGACGTGGCTCTCTTCCTGTTGTTAGTGTAGCAGCATGCTTAAGGTTCAGCTGAGTCTTTAAATTGGCTTAGCAATAAATACTCCTCATTTACATTTTTATGATGCAAAAGCTACATGGTCATCGGAAAGTTTTGATTTTTATCGTGGTAACTTCATAATGGATTTTTTTCATTCCTTTTAAATGCTCTTCACTAAATGCTCTTTTTGTTTCCTTTAAATTCTGTTCACTTTCACTTAACACTTTCATTCCTAAAATTTCCTGGTTATCTTGGTTTAAATAAGCGTCTTACATATTAAGCCTCAATATCTATTTAGTTGAGTGTTTCTTCTTATGTTAAACCCTGTGTACAAACTATATTCCAATGCCCTGAGGTCTCCATGGTTTTTGGGACTGATCCTGTTGGTTTAACCCCAAGATCTCACACATACCTAACCTTGCAGATAAGTTTTCCTACAGTTCAAGCCATTATTCTTAGTGAAGGTTTCCTAATCTGCTATCACTGAAGACCTGGCACAACAGTTGCTCTGATCTGCACACAGAGGCCCCCTCTGCGCTGCTCTTTTTTATCCTATTTCTCCATAAACCCATGATTTCGCTCTTCACTCACAAAGATGGAAGAGTTTGTTCCTCAGATGGGAGTTTGGCTAGGAGTCTGCCAAAGGATATTCATCCTCTGATGTTCTCTGAGAAAACTGACAGTGTTTTTATTCCCATCTGAACTGGTCACTTAGTTGATTATGCCACATAATGAGTGATAGACCAAGCCACACATTATAAATCGCATTCCCCAGCCACTCAACATCACGTCTTTCAGTCTCTTTTCAAAGCTTATAGAAAAAACAGCCCTAAAAGCTCCACTCCATCAAGGGTCCCTTTAGGCCAAGATGAAAAGCAGATTCACATTTATCAATCCTTGAACAAGAAAACTATCAATCACTGAAAATGCTTAATGCAAACCAGTGAGGAATGTTTGCTAAAGGCAAACAGCGCTGAGCATGGAGTTACTCAGGAATACAGGGTGAAGTCAAATCCTGATTGTCTCTGAGATATGCACAACCTATACATGACACAAAGACACACTGCCCTTTGCCTAAACAAATCAAGATCCATAAATCATGCTGACACTCACCACGCTTTAACTCTCTCACCTGAGAAATTACAGCATTCTTGCTGTTTATGACTTGCAGGGGAACAATGGAATAGAGTTTGTCCTTGTGAAATTTAACCATTTCCAGGGTGTTTTCAGAGGTCTGGCAAGATCAGTGAGCCTTACCATGTTTCTGTAAGTAAGGACTGATGACATATTGTTGCATGGTAGGCACTGTCATTGTTGCCACTGGAACAGAGTACTTGCAATTTTGTCTTGCCAGCCGGCAAAGGCAGATCCGAGGCTGCCTGTTTACACACAGCAAATATTTCCCTAGAAGGGTTGGCCACATTGACTCTCATCAGCCAATTTTAATGAGAGCAATTTTTACTGAAAAATGGATTAATGATGTAAGGCAATTACTTAGCACTGTATGTGTGCAAGTAAATGAACCTTTTCAGCAAAAGAACAGAGTCAGTCACCTCTAACAACGGCTGTGCCCATCACCTAATTTCATTTGCTCTGTGGAGTTCTTAAGATGTCCATTATAATGATATTCAAGTTTGGATTTCATTTATTTCCTACACTGAAAGAAACCAGCCTTTTATTGACTAAACTGATCTCTCAGAGCAGGAAATGCAGTGTACTGGTATATTGCTACAACTGAGGTCCCCAGACAATTAGCATGAGCTACATGTACTCACTAAGTCACATATTTCAGTCTCTCCAGTGTCATGGAAGACTTTGAAATGTGCCCTGAGCGACTACAACAGCATTTCAAAGACTCCTTCGAATTCCTACAAATTTAGATAAAGTGATACTGAGAAACTGACAAATCTCCAAGAGACCTTCTGTAAAAAAACAACTTTCTGACCATTAAATTATCACAGGAGAAAGATCAGAAAGGGTAGTGTTGTGATACCAATTCATCCAGGCCCAAGGAACACTAGCAGGGTAACAGACTAATTGGGTTAAGCTTGGTGTGTTGCAATTGATTGCCTGCAGTACCTGGGAGGGTGTGTGCAAACCAGCTGTAGATGCTGCTGCTTTTCTGTGACTTTCCCTGGTATCTATCAAATGTCATATCAGCTTTTTTCCTGGTTGGCAAAACATGTAGAAATGTGATGATCTCCGACTTCTATGATTCCATTAAATTTGGGTAAAAAAAGCTAACAGTTATTTGTTACAGAACAATAAAAAACTGACAGACTTGCTTGTATAAACCTAAAACTGATCGAAATTCCAGTGCAATTTTGTATTAATATATGAAAGGTGACATACACATGATTATTTGCAAGCTATCAGGAATATTCTCCACTAATCAGTAAAGTGCAACAATTTTTCCTTCATACTCAAATACTCCCTGGGCAGGCCAAAGAGTTTGCTCTTGGTCCTTGATGGTTTGGATGCACTCACCTCAGCAGATTGGGTTGGAGCAGTCTAGCACACAGATGGGGCTGCTCTAACCTCTGCCAGCAGGTCTCATCTCAGCCAGCTGAGGACCATAACTACCTCTGAGTCCAATGACATTCTTATCAGGGCTTGAAATGGAAGTGCTGGTGTAGCACCAGAAGAGGCGATCCCTTTGTCTGCTGTGGGAACACAAGATCCCACCCAATTGCTTCAGGATCAGCAGATACAGAACTGAGCAAGAGAAGCATTGGTACATCAAGCTGATTTTTGGGTATGTCCCCACCAACATTTCATGTTCATTTTTCCCCTGCACAGGAATCACACACACTCCCATACACACAAAGTAAAGCACAGCTCACATTCCAGTACTGCATTTTGGGGCTGGCTCTCAACTATAATTTTCCAAATGAGTTATGAGCATAACTCAAATGCAGCCACATGGTAGGACAGTTTAAAAAGGGAAGCCAACAGCAGTCATAATGTGGGGAATTAGTGTAGTAAAGTAAGAGCAGCTGCATTCTCTGGTCTAAAACCTAAAGCAAAGTGAACCTGGATTACAGTTTTTGTGGAAATATTCATTAAGATACCTATTGGTTTGGTGAGGTGTCTAATGACAGGAGTACAAGAACAGCACCTGTAGCAGAACTTTCCAAATGGGGAAATGCTGAAACTCTCATGGAGAAACATCTCCTCTCTTCATGAGAAACTCTACTCCTGCCTTATGTTTTGGAGGGAAAGGACTGAACAGGCATCTAAAATTACTAAAACTATATATATGATTTGTGTAAATATTCACAGAATCACAGAATCACAGAATGTTATGAGTTGGAACGGACCCACAAGNTATTGAGAAGCTACACAGTGGTCACTTGAATCACTATTTTTCCTCATTATACGCTCCCAACCAGGCCAAGCAAACTGCCAAAGGGAATGCCTAGCAGGAATGTTTGAAAAGTCTGCTCCATGGTGACCTATATATCCTTACATTGTTATATACTCCACTCGTGTCAACCACTGCAGCTTCTTTCACATCAATGCTGCCATGTTCTGCATTTGTTTGTTGGGGGTTTTTTTTGAGCAGAGCCAGTAGCACCCATTTCTTTTATTATGGTGTAGTAGCAGCTTCAGGTGAGTAAGAATTACAGCGATAGTCACCCATCATGACCAAAGCTATTTCCTACTTGTACCACTATGCAAATATGGGTGGGATTCAGGCCATATCAAAACAACCAAGGAGATTCTTCTTAGGCTTCAGCACTGTACTGTATGTAAACCAGCTTCATTTGCTAAGGCTGTGCAGTGAGAGTGAGGTCAATACAGGGAGAGAAAGGCAGAAAACAAGTTTACAGAGCCTGAGGCTACTGAAAAGAAGAGGTCAGGCACACAACCATCTTATAAAAATAGCTCATTTAAAACCAAGAAATTTCAGTTTGTCTTACATTTGATAAGGTGTTGAAGGAGAAAATTTTAATCTGTAAAATGTACCTGTCCTTTAAGATGGGAGATAAGGGCACAGCAGCAAAAGAAACAGAAAATATCTCATGATTTTAAGCATGATCAGTATTAGGTGCTTTGTAATTTTCATTGCTGTTTGCTGAAACTATGCTTTTGGACAGTTTGTCAACTAAAAAAAGAAATATTTTGTGATGCCAACATTTTTTCTCCATGCCTTTTCTGCAGGTTGCAGTTGCTAGTGACCCCCTCACTACACTTCTGCATTACATGTCCACATCTTTTCTGATGATTGCCAGGCTTTCCCCACAGGGGTCCAGTGTGCACCTCCACGGTTCACATGCTTCAAGCCCAAGCTCTCACTAAAATATCTGAATTTAGCTTAATTTCTATAAGTGTATTATGAAATAACTGAAACTTGTGTATATAGTATATTAACAAAACACACTGGGTGCCTCATGTAAGTTTCATTTTTTCCTTCGAAAAGTCACTTTATGAATCGTTGGAATTAATCACAAAGGATAGTCCACTTCTGTAGACCTGCTCTGCCAGATACTCTCACACAGTGGATCTTTAAGATGCACAGATGTTTGGACAGAACACCATGCCTTCTAAAGCCTGACTTCAATTGTTGCCTTGGTAGTAATTGCACAGACATGCCTCATTGCTATGAATTTTCCATTCAACCCAGATTAAGGTTTAAAAACCCAGAAAGAAGCGGTCCAGAATGTACTGCTTTTACTCCCTAGAAAGGCCTTGCAGACCAACTTCCCTTGCCTTCATTCCTGCCAGTCTTGTGTGCAGAAGCCTGGGCTCCAGCTGGGCTCCTGCTTGGAAGCACAGCACTCCAAATGAGGGGCACCTCTTAGAGACGCAGTGAGCTTGCCTCACCAAGAGCTTTCAAAAGGAATTTCCACAGCACCCTGTCAAGGATCTTTATTGCAACACTTAAGACAAAGGCTATTATTATCTCATTTATCACAAATTATCATTTATCATTAAGAACATTTCAAGTGCTAGGTTGGTGTTAATTGCCAGTTACACGTTTGCTGCTGCTCCTCTCTTGTCTCCATTTCCTGTAAGGGACTAAGTATCCTCAGCAATGTGTACCTGCACTATCTGTTCAACAGCAGTATAACAAACCCCATAGACTTCATTGACAGGTACTTTTTCTGCTAGGAAGCTAAAGGATTATCAGAAGATGGTTCTTCCTTACAGCTCAGATGGTCTGGGAATGAGGAAAGTCTTTCATCCATACCTTCTCTATTTATATCTCTGAGGCACGTCAAAAATCTCTAGGTTTTGGATTTTTTCTTCCCCTGCTGGCTGATTTCCAACCTCCTCCCGCCCCCAACTTTGTGAAATCTCAATTTTTGACAGTTTTCACAAGCTGCACTTCAAAATTGTTCCATCCATATAGTGACTTTGTCTCAGAACAGCCAAGATAAACAATTCCAGCTATTTCATGCATCTCTTGATTATTTCCAGATTTTCCTATATTTCTTAGGAATCTGGTACACAGAATTATGCATTTTGGCCACCTGCTGTTGTTTCACTCAACAGCTGGAATGTTGTGCTCTCCAATTTAGATTTTTTTTTCAATTTACATTAAAGCTGCAATGCCTCTGATTATACAGGACTAAAATCACTCCTGAGTTGGCAAAATTTAAGATCTGTTCCAATCCCCAGTGAGTGTAAAGAAAAAGGCTTCAAATGACATAATTTATACCACCATTACTTAGCATTCCACTTCACTCACCTCCTCAGAATTCTTAAGACCCATGAATACAGAGGCTTCTCAAAAAACAAGACTAAAATATCCACTTTATTTTCACACCAGTGCCATAATGTTCCTTTGTATGTTAATTTATATACTGGAAAAGAAGCAGGACAATTCTGTTCCACAAAGATGGAACAGTTAAGTTCAGGCAATGATGTGAACAACACTAAATATTTTTTTTCAAATGTCTTCAAATGAGGGAATTACCCTATACCCAGTCCTTGAAAGCATTAATAAAGTAGTTGATTTAGTCACTTAGCATTTAGAAGTCAGATATTTGGGTACATTTTGGAAGAAAGAAGAGAAAAAAGAATAAAGGAAAAATAATGTTCTGTTACACAGTTCATGCTCTGAAAGTCTCTGAGACTTATCTAAATTTGAGAACAGATGCTACCAAGTAGGACAAAAAAAATTCCAACTGGTACTGAGTACATTGGTGTAATTTACGCATTTATAAAACTGATAGACACATTTCTGGAAGTCTTTAAAGTAGAAGTAATAATGGAGCTAGTCAGCAATTTACCACTAGCAATTAATCATTCTCACAACATTCACAACATTCAGTTTTGTTCCTGCTATTCGAGGAAGTAATGATTAATTGATAAAACTTTAGCAAGTGCAGTAAGAGCAGGTGCTCCTAATTGCAAACTCTCAGGGATAATTTGGTCTGAGCTACTTTATGTTAATTTGTACAGCATTAGTCATAACAGTCTGTAATTTTACTTTTAGAACAACTTTTTCCTATAGTCACTATAATCTAATTAAGAATTTTATCTAGTTATTTGCATGCAGAACACTGCTGAATTGTAAATGTGGAAATTTGACTACCATAAAAATTAAAGAAGAGGTCCTCAAAAATATGGTCCTGCCAATTAAAAGCCCTGGCTAATTGTTTTCAAAGATAACTGTTTTAAAGTACTTCTAATGACAACATTCACCCTAATCTCATGTAGTTTGAAGCCCAATCCCAATATCTGTATTCCCCATTTTTTCTGGACTGAAAAACCTTTTAACAGCAAGTATGTCCCTCAGAGGTTGAGGAAAGTCAGTGGGAAAAGCATTCAGCTACCTGAAGGCTCATTGAGGCAAATGAACTCAAGGTACTGGGCAAACAACTGTTAGCAAACAATTAGACAAATGAGCACATGCTTACGACAGCCGAAGGACTGAACAATGGAATTCATTATCCAGTTGGTCTTTGGGCACATCAGCTATATCCACTCTCACTCTTCTAGAAAACCCCCAAAACTCTTTACTCCCAATTTATTGCACAGACCGTTTAATATTGTACTTTTCAAGCAAATTCTGGTACATGCCAGGATCTGGGAAATCCTTGAAGATGTGGTAAGCCTTTGCAGATGTGGTAACAAGGTAAAATCAAAATACTCCCAGCAATAAGTCCTTTTAAATTGCCATTCTACAGACATCACTCTTCTTACAAAGAACAAGGGAGAATAGCAACAAACAGAGTATTATTCTATGTGGAGCAGGTAAATTTTTCACAGGGTGTTTAAATAACTCCTTTGATGTTTGTTGGACCTCAGAAAGCTCAGGGCACTTCCATGGGCCCTCTTCCTCAAAACATGAGAAAGCGTGATCAATTCAAACATACTTGGAAATACTTTCTGCATATACTCAATTTTCTCACAGAATTTCACATTGTGGATTATCTGACAGCTGAAAAGCCAAGCTTGGTGAGTGCTCTCTGCATTACTGGTTGTCCCATAGCGTGTAAGCTGATCACACAACTGGAAGAAAGCCACTGCTAACTCCTCTCATCTGGAGTTGTTAGGAACTGAGGAGGTTTCGTCTGGAATCAGAAGCAGCTGCCAAACAGATGTTCTTGCTGAGGTCTGCAAAACTGTGTCTTAAACTAAAATGACAGTCCAAATCTGGTAGTAACTAAGCCATCTTCTTTCGCAAGGCTTTGGGAAAGAGAGATGCAGTACAGACTTGGTGGTACATAAGCATTGTTGAACCTTTGGGATGCTAAAGAACTTGCATGTGTTTGTATTTACCCAGTCTATAATAAATAAAACTAAAATCTAGGTACTGTCTGATGACTGTAGGAACAGGTGAAAATTACAAACCCTAAGCTCCTCTCTGACAAGAGTCGTGCAATGTGCGCAATATCTACAATTTAAGCTTGGAATCCAGATCTGGCTTTTGTAGAACAGTTCAATAAATATTCTCTTCTGGAGAAGCAGCCCTTCAACTTAATGCTTCTTTTTCCCCTGCATTATGGTTATCAAAATAGATACATGCACAATAGAGGTACATTAGCACCTTTATCAACACTGCAAGTGGGCCAGGGAAGAACACAAGAGACTCACTTCCCTTAGTAGCTCATGGAATTTTCCCTCCACCTTCACATGCATGCACTTCTTATACCTCACCGTTAAGGACTGGATTTCAAATTCCCTTGAACTTAAATAATCCATTACTAATGCACTGATCTCAAGCAGAAAAATAACTTATTTTCCTGCCTGAGATCTGTCCTTCACATGGTTTGAAAATACTTGTCAACTCAGTGGCTAAAAACCTGAAAGCCAGTGATTAGCTTTAAATACCAATATAAGCTCCAGTTGCATTATTCTAAAACTTCTTATGCCATAAACATCTCCGTGGCACCCAAGTGCCTTCCAGTAGTGTACGAAGCAACCATGACTAACATCTGTCATGTGTCATTAGTACTCTTGTTCCTCAAGGGGAAAAGCATTTGCAGTGAAGTGTTTTGTTTTGGTAGGAAATTAAAAGAAAAAGCTGCACATAGGTACACGTTTATCTTGGAAGAACCAAGATCAAAGAGATGTGTTTCACATGTGGAGCAGGGTATGGTACCTCTGAAGGTCCCTGGCTCTTGGTGTGGTTTATAACATGGTCTTACACTGCCCCCTTTGGAAAGGTATTCTGACACCATCCTTCTCTTGATCATAAGGATGTCCTACTTAGTCTGAAGAGAAAGATGTCAACTACAGAGCTGTCAGCTACCTTTTACAGGTCTGAACCTAAGCCATGGGTCCCTGAATAGAGGATTGAGGAGCTGGCTCCTGTGCTCATTGAAGCTTCCAAGGCTCACAAGGCTTTATGGTGAGGTACTGCTGACCTCCCTTGAAAAGTGTCTTATCACAAGGGCACCTACAGATTCTCTTGCCAGATAACTGGAATCACTGCCACCTTGCTCTGGTTAAGTTCCTCCTATCTACTGTCCAGCCATAAGCCAACTATGCTATGGGGCAGTGCCATGGTGTGGTATTTGGACAGCAAGTTTAGTCATCGGCAGGAAATAACAAGCAGCAAATGTGCGTCACCTTCATAGTATTGCTCAGTTCAGCCCTTTGCAGACAACAACTAGACAAGGACTGCAATGGGAAGAGTTGCTGCAGTTGGAAGTGTAGACTCTCTCCCATCAGGATTCACCAAGACCACCTCAGACCAGGTGAACTGGTTAAGCTTGGAGAGTGCTTGTCAAAGTCCAGGGTGATCCCTTCCCAACATGATCATTCCAACAGCTTTGCTAAAGCATGCTCAGTTTCAGCTCCTGGCCCCAATCCAGATTTTTCTAGGACTGCAATATGAAGCTTCAATTACATTACCTCAAACTTGGCCAGCAGTATTTTATTTAAGGAAATGTTTGAAAACTGGTCCCTGGTTTAGCAATGCAGTCTCAACCTGTAATTTCACAGTGACTAATTACGCTGTTACACTTAGCATTGGCTTACAGGGCTGTCCTTGAAAACTTGCGGTGATACAGCATCGTCCATGGCAAAGAGAAAAGCCACCTCCACGTGCTTTTTACCTTTTGCACCAGATAGCTGCAGGGATTTCCTGGTTGACATTCTCCCCAAGAGCCAGGAGAGGGTTTTGATTCTTCAACATATTTGTAGTCTGACCTTTAGCTTCCTTCCTTCCTTAGTGGCTTCAGACCAGCACAAAACAATGCATTAAACCACTTTTAGTACAGTGCTGAGTGTCCCCATCTCTCACGCAGGAGACCAGGGTTCGATTCCCTCCAGGGAGGCAGTGGTGCTGTTTAAGAGTTGGACCCGATGATCCATGTGGGTCCCTTCCAACTCAGAAGATTCTGTGATTTAATCCAACAGCCACCATCACAACACAGCAGTGGTTTATCTGCCCAATCTTTAGAGCACAGCTGACTTCCCTGTGTTGGCAGCTTTTGCTCCTGCAGACATTGTGTTGAGAACAGGTCCCTGAGCAAACCCACCAGCCACTCTGCCTACTCTGCTGCTGATGTGCAAATACAAGAGAGATCCGAACTCCATTAAAAGCTTGCTCTTGGAGGGTAATGCAAGCAATGGAATCAAACCATCAGAATCACCAGTGAAGTCCCTGCAAGTTTGTCAGGGACACAGATCCTATACTTTAAAGGCTGTTTTACAGAAGAAATACCTTGCAAGAGAAAGATGCACACTTTTTTGTGCTATTATTCAATATTTCTTATTTAGCTATTTCCTCACACATGAACATTATAGTTGTACCTATGGATGGTGATTGTTACTGTAGTGACAGAAGTATTAAAATACCTTCAAATACCTCCACGGAGACGTCTTTTTTAACCTCTTTGGTACAGCTGTATTTATAGCAATAACAGTTGCCAGTTATTCAGGGCTAATTACTTTGCCTTATGATGATATTTTCAATAGTCCATGAAGTGTGCCTTACTTAATATGCTATGTGACATTTCTCCTCTTGCAACTTTTATTAGTGTACTATACGTGGGTAACGGTGACTAAATATCTTATTCTTAAAACAAAGAAAAAATTCTGCCTATGGTATGTGACATTCCTGCAAATTAAGAGGCAAAAGGCACCAAGAGTAAGTGTGGGCATGCCCTCCTCCCCCCTCACTAATTTTTGGTAGTGACAGATTGAAGAAATCAGGTGTGCTACTGAAAGAATTTTTTTTAAAGCTGGTACTAAAAATTTGTATTACTGAGAAGGAAGCTGGAAAAGGATGACTTTGAGAGCCTGCATGAACCTCAAATCACCACCAAACGCCAATTCTTCCGCATCAGCAGAGTTTGTAAAGCATCTCTGCTACCACTGAATCAGCAGTCCTATGACTTCTCTATTTCCTTTGAGTAACTGCCTCAAAATACAAAAGGAAGAGCCAGTGACTCCAGATTATTGCAAACCAGCTCTTTCTACTCTATTTTACTCAATTCTGATGGTAAATGTCTTTATCTACAGCATAATGCAGCTCTGGTTTCAGTTCCCAAATGACTAATTTTTTAAATGTTCAGTTTTGTAACCTTGGTGTGTAGGACATCAGAACTCTGGAGCTTGCCAAGAATGGGTGGACAGTTCATCCACATCCTCCAGAGTGTGTGCTATGTCCCCTTAGGATACTGCACAATGTGCTATATTTATTACTAGCTGCATTAACTCATGCCTCACTACTGACATCACACCAAACAATGCTGCCCTCTCACCCCTGCTGCATACCTAAATCTGACATTCAATATCTCCAATATAGATTCAATTCTACCTTATCTAAAATCCCAGCCACATCTTGCCTTTGTGCCTCCTCATCAGGTTATTACAAGTTCAAGAATTCATATTCAGTCCCACAGTGGAAGTTCTTGAACTTGTAGCAACAGGAGATGAGTCAATTCTGAAGAAGGATGGAGAGGAACTTTTCACAAGGTCATGCAGTGCTGGGAGAGGGGAGACTGGCTCAAAACTAAAGGAGGGTAGATTAAGATTAGATATCAAGAATTTCTTCCCTGTGAGGGTGGAGAGGCACCGGAAAAACTTGCCCAAGGAAGGTGTGGATGCCCCATCCCTGGAAGTGTTCAAGACCAGGATGGATGGACTGTTGAGCAGACTGATCTAGTGAAAGGTGCCTGTGCCTGGGGAGGGGGGGTGGGGCTTGTAACTAGATGATCTTTAAGGTCCCTTCCAACCCAAAATGTTGGGAGACGGGTTCCGGAATCAAGAGAAGACTCAATATGAGTTATGCATCTTGTTCACTTGATTTGGATTCAGGCAAATAATATATATTATTCTCAGCTGTCCACGTGCTCGTTCATAACAGCTGGTTGGTTTATCATTACTGTTCACACGTACCTGATTAGCATTTCATTGGCTAAGCATAACAAGCCATGCTCATGCTGGCATTAGCAATTTTCCTGCCTTGAGGTTACTAGCATCCACCTGGTGCATCCTGTGTTTATACTCTGTCTGGCCAACTTTCTATTATCTTTGCTGTTCAAGGACATGTCATGGACTATCTAAAAGCTCCAAGCCTGGGTTGTGCAGTCTTTCCAAGGACTCATGTCCTTTAGACACCAACCATCCCTCTACACCAAACCATTGCATGATTTCAGAGTCTAGCTCTCATTGTCCCAGCTTGCTTCTTTCTTTACAGATGCCTCTTTCAGTGTATCTCCATTTGTGTGCATTTTGGTGATCCTAATTTAGCTACAAGTGACTTCTTATTACACAGTAATACCACCTAATTTCTACATCTGGCACAACAACGTTCTCCTCTGGCTTCTCAGACTCCATAGCAACACCCAGGAAGTTGATTCAAGTTTGCACCTTATTTCAAACCCAGTCCCCCTATGTTTCAATACCGTGAATGGATGATCTACAGTAAAACAGTTTGGGATATTTTCATTAAACATGCTGTGCAGAAGAAAATGGTGTCACAAAAAAGCTATTAACATGCAATGACAAAAAAAGAGAATCATAAATGAGAAGTACCTGTACAGTCCTTCTCACGCTGTCCTATCATTGGAATAAGCAACCTCATAAATAAAAACTAATCAAAACAATGAGTAAAAAACCAGCAGTCTATTTTCTATAGAACCTTTGCCATTCCAGAAATGCATATTTGGAAACTATCCATTTCATTTCTGCATGGCAGCTCACAGACTTGTAGTTAATTAATGCCATCAAACATGAACAAGATGGTTAAGAGAGAAAAAAACCCTGTCAAGGCATAAAGATTATTTAATCAGTGAAATATGCACCTAAAGTTCATGCAGAAACTGGAGCAGTCCAAAACTACTCCACCATCCATCCGATATTGCAACATCTGTATCTCAGAATGTGGACAGAATTTACTTGCATTACATTTCCTCAAAGTTTGCCAAATCACAATTTATAAATCATATGCTCATGTGCCATGTCACATGTCACACTGAGGCTTCAGGTTTGGCACATGAGAGCAATTTCCAGTTCTGTGGCACCTCTGGGTCACTGGGCTCACAGCTGAGTACGTAGTACCCATGTGATTCCTACAGCAGCCATGGCAATTCAGGGTCACAGAGGCAACATTCCTTGCTAAAAGGAACAGGAGCACACATTGTGTCAATTCAAAAAATAAAGGCTTTCTGAATTTCAGACTTGCAAAGTTCTCTCCCACCAATATTAGACAAACTTCAAGAAAAAACTGAGATTTCAAAATATGCTCAAGGATAGTGCTAAATACTTCCTGACTCGCCATGGAAATAAAAGAATTGACAAAATGTCTTCAGTTCAGAGTGTTGTAAATCAGGATCCTGAGCTTCTGGGCATTTTGGGCTGCATTTCAAGCTAATGTACCTTACCATATGACTTATACTACCTCTGTGCAATAAAAGTAGCTCTGGGCACCTTGATCAGGCTCCCATCATCATTTGCACACCTCTCTTTCTCTCGTTCCTATTCCCACCAAATAAACACACACCCCCAGAGACCCCCTCTCATATACCTGAAACAAACCCACAAAACTCAAAGCACATAGACCAGCCGTAACTATAAGGTTTTTCTGAGGTAACTGATTTTTGCCCGTTTTTGTACCACTTGTGCTCTCTCTTTAGCTCGAGAGTCAGATCTACAGTGTAGTGGGTTTATTTTAAGAGATTTTTGTTTTACTTTACTTGGTTCTCTTCTGAGGACAAGACATCTCCTGCCTCAGGTCTTCCAGCAAGCACATTAAAACCATGTTGTCTGACTTTGAGAGACTGAAAGGGACTTTCAAATAGAGAACTGACAGGAACTTATGAATCGTCTTCTGGAAGAGCCCGTTTTCCCATTCAGTTATTAAAAAATGATTAATTAGTATTTCTAAAAATGTACTGCACTTGGATAAACTTTGATTCCTACAAAAGTTATAACAATAGATGAGTAGATCCCAATCAAACTCCAGAACAGGGAGTCACAACTTCTAGTCAATAGAGGTACTGGAGAGTATTCATCAGCTAAGATGTTTCAAACAGCAATAGGACTATCCTTTCCCCACTGAAACTGTTAACAGGAGCTGACATAACTGAAATACTCCAGTGAGAACTCCTAAAAAAATCTCAAAACTGAAACAAGACAAGACAAAAAACCCTCCAAGATGATAAAGCCTGATGAGACTTCACTGGTACTAAACTTTTCTCTGAAGGAGTCTGAGGATAAAGCTGCCCAAAACACGTGCCAGATCTATCACCACAGCCCCTTCCTTTTTTCTTCTCATTTGAACCCTGCAATGCTGTTCCATGGAAAAGTCAGCAGCTAGTTGCAAAATTCAGTCTAAACCTTTACCTTATTATTTCTTGCCAGATGCTGAAGATTCTCCTGTCAGGCAAGATTTCGCTATTTCAAACACAGTTTTCTCAGACTCAGCAAATCTATGAGAACTAGTAGCCATTCACTGGGATCATTAGTTGGTTTTTTCGGGTGGTAGTTCGGGGGTGTTTTTTTAACTGCCTTTTCCATGTGTGACTTTTCCCCTCAGCAATACCAGAATTGACATTTCACTTCAAGGCAGTTTAAAGACCATTAGGAACATACTGTGACATTGCTGAGTCTAAACTCCAGAAGATATTTGTACATGCCTGTCATACCTTTGTTCAAGTCTTTGTTATACCTCTTTGTTCAAGTCTCTCAAGTCATTATGCATACCAGGACCAGCACAGACAGGTGTGTCAAATAAAGGATGAGGGAAGTGCAGTCAATGGGATAAAGCACTCAAGAGAAGGCAACAGATGACATTATGTATAAACAAACCGGCGCTGTGAGCTGTACAGTGGGAGTGATCAGAAACAATGCTCACTCATTTCTGAATATTGTCAGACAACTGAACAATATTGTTTTACTCGACAAAAAATTTTGAAGGTCTCTGTGGGTGTCTGATAGGTATTAATAACTTATAGGTAAACAACAGAAAAAAAATTCTGGCACTCAGCCTCTCTTTCCACTAGGAAACAAATTGATTGAGCAGATGGTTTGTTCAGCCTTTGGGAAGAAGCTTTTTTGTAAAACTGAATATATTTTGCAGCTAATAAAGATGTGGAAATTTTTGTCTTTAAGAAGTTGTCACTGGTAGGAAGAGGGTGGGAAAGTCAGTACAGTACTCCAGTTCAAAAGGAGTACATATTGCTCATCATACTACTTTATTTTTTTTACTTAGCAGGTCTGTTGCAGTCCAATGCAAAGAACATAATTAAGCATTTTGACAGGTTTATGGAAGGCTTGCTCTCACACAAAGACCCATGTCATTATACTTCTACTGCAGCAATGATGAATATGATTAGCAGGGTTATTTTGTGGAGGGGACAGTTGTTTCCTTTATACAGTCTCCCTTCCCTTGTCTGCATTCATGACATAATTTCCCAATCTGTCAGCCTCTCTTTTGTGGTACAGTCCTGACTTTCAGTCAGTATAGAGATTAAAAACCCATCTTTAAAAATTAGCTTGTAAAAATATTATGGAATTTTGTACACAACTTCATGATAATTTTCTTCATTAAATTTTGACACACATCAGGGGACTCACATGTTCTGAGGGATGGGGGCAAAAGCCTGCACATAACTTGTACATCAGGGAAAATAAAGATAAATAAAAAAATAATTTAAAAAAAATCACCAAACACTATTTATCGGGCACAGATGAGAAGTCAGTGTCCTTCCGTGACTCTCACAATGAGATACAGCCCAGCTTTGTGAGACCTGTCTTCCCATGTACCCAGTACAAACATTACAGATTTGGGGATTTTCTTTATATTTGCCATTTTGCCATCTCTCTTACTTATGCTTTGAGCGTGTCAGAGGCGCATCATTGTAATTAGCAAGGCACCATGCCCCAAAAAATGGAGCTGCAGTGAGACACTGTTGTATTTGCTTGATCTCAGGCTCATGAGCTTGGACTTGGTTCCTTAATAAATACTGTCACAGGAATTCCAGCGAGTTCAGGGCATGGAGGAAGAACTTAATTGTATAACTCTATGCAGAGATACTCAGAGGGTAAACAAAAGCAGTGCCATTAGCTTTTAGCTTAGCAGGAAAACTGTTGTCTAATGCCTGAAATATTTTGCCTTTGTGCCTAGTGTTCCATCTGTGAGAGGAGCTGCCTTTTCCCTGGCAATAGCTGCACCAGGAACTCTTGCCCAGCCACCAATTCATTGTGCCCCAAACCTGAAAAATATTTTTCCTGTCGGGTCATCCCATGATCCTTACAGGAGATGTATTGACTAGAAAGACCTTTCAAAGATTCCTAGCCAAAATGGAACTCTTTCCTCTTTGCTGAGGACAAGTGCTATAGTTTTTCACTGTTTGCAACTTCAGGTCTCCCACTTCAGTCATGGCTGAAATAGCGCCGGCAGAATAAGGTTGCTTCTATTCTTCTTTGAAATACGCAGTGCTGCAGAACTCCTGTGTGTTCTCAGAAATAGAGCCCAGGCTGGAGGAGGAATTAAAATCCTAATAAAATATCTGAAACTTTTTATTTCATTCTTTCTAGTTCTTCAAGAAAACAGTGGTCCTTCCAGTGGGCTTTTTTCTGAACTATAAAATCAACAGAGATGATGTATAACTGTAGAGAGCTATAAACTGTTCATGTGCTTTCCCCTGGCATTAATCTGGGGGGGAAACACCCCTCTGTGCCACATTTTGGGCTACAGATGCTCTGATGTCAGTGGAGCTCTGCTGGCTCACACCACCTCCCCCTCTGTCCAGGGCCCTTGTGCTTTCACCTGCTTTCTGAAAGCCTGGACCCAATACATTAAAATGGGAACTAAGATCACTCTCCTGTATCAGATCTGTGACTTGGAAGACAGTGACCCACAGTAGGTGGGTCTATCCAACAGCCAACACTTTGATGTGTCCTATCATCCAAGGAAAAGCTATAGAGAATCAGGGGAATTACTGCAAGTCCAAGAAGGGAAGAACAGAGCAACAATTGTGTCCAGGCTGTAGAGATGCAAGAGAGCTAACAAGAGCAGACTGGCCACTGGAAGCCTTTTGCTTTCTTCCTTCATAGAGTGCATGTTTGCACTTTGGAGGATGAGTTTGCACAAGTGTATTTTGAGACCTGATTCTGCAGCTGGTGGTGTGGGGACAGGAGGCACTTAGACCACATCCTCTGGCTCTTATAAACTGAGAGACTAATAGAAATGTACCTGAAAATACTGGCAGCTTTATTTTCAGATGAGGGTATTTTTCCATGCCTCCTTTCCTCTGAACTGAGACAGGGTGCTCTGCTTAATTGGAGACTGAGCATTTTAATTATTCTTTTTTAATAATGAAAGAAAAAGAGGGCAGCAGCAGAAGGGTTATAAGAAAGAGTAGACAAGATTTGTAATGTTCATTAAGCCAAAAGCTAGGAAATTAGATGAAAGAAAACTATCAAGGGTGTATTCTTTTGATGACTGAAACAGAGTGGAAGTTCTGTTAAAGGGAATTATGATTTACTGGATAACAGACACAGAAAGATTTCACCACCACCACCTGCAAAACTGCATTGGTTTTTTATCAAGTAGCTCCTGTTTAGCCCATCTAGTTGATGAACATTCTTCTCAACTAGCAAATATAAATGACTTAAGGGGATAATATTTCAATATATAATGACATTGCTATATCTAGGATTCTTTTAAGATCTGGGTTATTAAATATTAAATATCAAAGCTGTAAATTATTGTAGCAGCTTTATACAACTAAATTAAATTCAAACAAAACCTAATTTCCTTAATCATTGACTGTAATCCTCCAGGAACATATGCTATTAACTCAGCTACAAATGGCACAGAAATTGTATGACTTCAGTTAAGTTATTTTATATCAAATTCTAATCCAGGGCAGAGTCCTCAGTAAATCTCCTGGAGGGATTTTAATGCTTCTGCAATCATATTGGCTCTTTACTGGAGAGCTAATCCTTTTATACTCTGTTTTTTCACTCCTTTATCCATTTCCTTCACATCCTTACTGAGCTGTAGCTCGTACCTTCTATCACATATCACGTTTTGAAAGATCTGGGTTTTCCCTCTTGCATTTCATCAGCAATAGCTCAACTTTTTCTTGTGCCAGAATTGGATAGGTGTTTTTGTTTCACATGTGCAACTGAATCATTCCTATTTGTTTTGACATGTATGTTAATTGCCATTTGTGGTGGTCTCTCTATAAGGCTGTCATAATTATTCACAGTTTGCAGTCAAGCATTGAGAAAGCAGAACAATTTCCTCCTCTTTAAGAACCCTGTGGAAGTAACATTAAACAGATTGAATTTCTTTTCTCCAGACTGAATCACAGTTCCCCCTTATTCTTTTATCAGCAGTCTTGTGCATCTCTGGACATTCTATCCTGCCCTTGGAAAAGCATCACCTGAATCACCTGGATTAGTGTAGTTTAGCTGAGGTCTTTCCCAGCATCAAGGAAGGCAGAAGAAATGACTGAAATTCAGCACATTTAAAGGTCTGTTTGTATATCCCAGTGTGCCTCCTTCAGAGCAGAACAACACTGCTGACTCACAGGGAATTTATAACCCGTTCTTATCTCCAGTCTCTTTCAGCTTAATACTCTATAATTATTTCTTTATGAATATTGTAAATCAAATCTTTAAAGTCTCTTGAACAGAAGAAGGCAAATAGCCACTGCCCTCAAATTTCACTGTCAAAAACATTCCAGGTTGTAAGCAACCGAAGTAAATTCTGAGACAATATCAGCACTCCCTCTTAAAGAAAACCACAAAACAAACATCAAAAAACCCCCAATCCCACAGCATATGATCCCTAAAACTCACAAAACTTTCGTTCTGACATCCCTCCTCACAGGATTTCCAAAACCCTGCACTCCAGCCCAAACTAGAGTACTCCACGTTCTCAAATCTTTCGATGCTCTAAGCACCGCGACCTAATAAGGACGTCACTTTCGCTGTCTGAAAATGAACCATTTGTTTATGCAAGTTATTAATTTCCTACTATAGAAACACTCCTGCACTGCTTCCTCCCTTGTAGACCCAAAGTAGGGCAGTACTTCCTCTAAGGCATTGCCAAATGGGGGAGATGGACACTTGGCTGGTTTCGGCTCTGTATCTACATCCTGGTGTGACCCCTATTTGACAGCAGCCTGGCACTGCTGACTTGTGTTCAGCTTGTGATGCACCTCCAACCCTACTCTTTTCTTGGGAATTGGTGCAATTTCATATTTGTGACAGTTACGGAGTCTGCTTAGTGAAATCATCCCGATGATCCAGCCTAATGGCAGAAATAGAAATGCAAGTGCAGAGATTCTGTGGCACAGTTTTTGAAGTGCCAGATTTCCTATTCCTGCAGGGAGAAGGTCAGTGGTGCTGGGGCACAGTAAGGTTTAACATTTCCCAAATGCATCAAACATGCTGCAATTGGCTTTTACACAGAAAAGCTGTGCAGTGAGTCTTTCTAAGATGTTTTAGATGAAAATTCCACATACCATGACATGTGTTCACACCGCTGTGCCCAGGATTTGCTGGAGTACAGCAGCTTCTGGAAGCGTCTGATTCTCAAGGGTTCACAGAGACAGATAATTTTCAGCATCCCCACAGACAAAGTTTCCAGACAAAATAAAATTAAAAAAATTAAAGAAGGGTCAGTCATTAGCAGAAGTCTCCACACAAACAGACATGAGTCTTGCCTTCAGCCTGGATCCAACCAACACTACAACCTGCCATATCCACAAACTGTCTTTGCTCCCACTCCAAGTCAATTTCTGAAACTAGAAATTCTCTATTAGTGTAGGCATTTGGGGTCAGAGCAAAGGTTCACTGTCTGCATCCAACAGTAGACCTAACTCCCTCAAGTTTCTCCCCCAAGTACTCCCTAGCTCCTGATCAATTAGCCTGTGAGATGCGTATCAGCAGAAACTACGAAAAGAAAATAATTGATGGAACACTAGTACGTATAACATCATAAAGAAAAGCCCCACTAATTCTATAAGGTTTTCTGCAAGAGTCAGTGCTGCCTCATGCTACAGAGTACATCTGTACTCATGCTGGGACTCCAAGGAGCTCATCAGCTTTTCCTCCACAGCTGTACCACCCCTTGATGACTTCTGTGACACCTGACCATCCTCTGACCAAACAATTCCTTGGCAGACTTCCTGTTCACGACGTGTTTGGACAGATAACAGACGTTTTAGTTGTTATGTTTTTGGCCAATTGTCCCTCATGCTCCTTTAGCCAGCTTTATCATGTTTATACATGCCAGAGTTTATCATCTTTGCAGTTTTCTTCATCTGGACTGCACTTCATCTTTTTGAAGGATGCCTTCTTGCTCCTGCAATTTCACTAACCCTGCCAATGCTGGCTTCTTCTCACCCTTTCTCAAGTTTCTCTTGATACACAGTTAGTTTCTCTGCACTTCCCTTGTAATTTACAGAAGCAACATCCATACTCCCTTGCATAGAGTTAGGTGTTCCATCTGTCTTATTTCAACAAGCCTGCTGACTGGCATCTAGTTTTCCTTTTTGAAGAAAAGCAGAGCAATGATAGAGAACTCTGGCCTGTCTTACACCTGCAAGGATGCTGAATCTAAGCACATTGGGATCCCCCTTTCAGGGGAGTTCTTCAGCTCTTACTCCCTACATTATATCCCATTAACCACTCAGGATTCAAGTCAAGCACTGCCCCCATGGGCTCCTGAACCCACTGCTCCACAAAGCAGCCATTGAGACATCTAAAAACATACTCTGTCAAGTCTGGATGCAATACTTGCCTCTTCCAGACCACATACCTTAAGTCATCCATGAGTCCTCACTTCCTCCCTCCACTCAGGCTGTTGTGCTGCCAGCATAGTCCACCACTAATGTAGACAGAGTCAATATACGTAATATCTACTTATTATTTGAGTTTGGGACTTTCACTGATGTGAAGTCTGGGTTGTTCATTGATGAAACTACCTTGTTAAGCAGGTCAGCTCCAAAGGGTCTTTAAGACGCAGAACTACCAGGTATTGGCAAAGCTCACCGCATCCTTCCTGAACATGGTCTCGTGGGAAGGTCCCACCGATCATCATCTTTCTAAGTTTGTGACATTTGCATTGTTAGAATCTCCATGAGAAGTCAGACATACCAGTTCCCCAGGTCATTACTTCAACATTAAGCATTCCCACAGAGGAATATCTTGTTTAAACAATCTCTTGAATCTGTCTGTTCCCAGTTTCCTCTTCTACTCGATTTGACCTTAACACCAACGGAAGGGCTGTGAACCAGCAGCACTCAAGGCAAGATATGGCAGGGTGGCTGTTGGCAGGGAATTATCAGTAGTAGGTCCTTGACTTGAATTAATTTTCCTCTGAGCGTGAGGAGTTTCATTTTGTTGCTTCAAAAAGGCATGCTGCACAGTCCATTTATTTACACAGGCATTTCCCCAGTGAGCGATCTATATTGTGGAATGGACTTTTGTTTTTCTGGGCAGGGTTATTTTAAAGTAGTCTTCTCCCCTGTTATCCCCCCTGTCCCTAAGGATATCAGCTGGCCAGCAGCAGCACTTCATAAAAGAGGCTTGGCTTTGCAGTGAGGAAAACTTGGACTTTAGCAATTGAGGAAAAATACCTTCTTAGAAAGATCATAACTCTCAGAAGAATATCTTCTTGTATTTAAAGTAGAACAGGATTTTTAAAAATTAAATCAGCTGGGAAGCTGGGACCTTTGAAACACCACAGTATATTACATGGACTTGATTCTTCATTTGCATTTTACAATATTGTATCTCAATTTAAGCACTTTGGCAATAAATTAACACAAAACTGGAGCAACACAGTAACAATTTTGATCAAGAAGGAATTTTTCATTGGTTACTCAAGTATAAATTCAAATAAAATTTATAATCTCTATGAGAAATATCAAAGCAATTGTAAAACATGCTCTCTATTTTATGCACTGTTCCCACAGAGGATACTGAAAGTCAGTCTATCGGTAACTGACCTAACACTCAAACTTCGTGTGGTTTTTGTATATGTGTCTATTGGCCTACTCAGTAATATTAATGTTAGCCCAGATTTCATCCTGATGTCCTGAAGCAGGGGGTAGATTATAGAGTAGAGAGGTTTGACTTGCTTTTCTGACTTCTGTTGCACAAGGGATTCCAGTATTGAACTGAGTACAGACTTTCCACTTTCCAACATCACAATGGGGCTTACCTTAAAATTACCTTAAAAGCTCACAACTATGAATTATATCTTTCAGGGCAAGCAGAAAGAGCGGTTTGGTTTGCATTCTCTGTAATGCAGCGGAGCTTTCAGCAAAAACGATTCAAATTAATAACTATCTTACACTTTGTCTCTTTGCTAGGAATGTTCAAGGCGACAGCAGTGTGGGGCTGCAGAGCGATGGCAACTGTGAGAGGGAAACCTCCAGGTCCTTGAGCCGATGACAGAGGGGACAGAAAGAACCCTCCCCATCCCTGCCTTGGGGCGGCCGGGGCTGTTCCGAGCCTGCGAACCAGCGCAGCATGGAAGCGAGCCTTTTTTTTTTTTTTTTCCTTCCCTTTAAAAGTTTTCAGGAAGTCTGGGGGAGGGGCGATGCTGTTTCTTTTTTGTTATAATGGGCCCCTTTGTGGAGATGGAAGAGGAGAGGAGCTGTGTGAGGCTGCGGGGCGCGGGCTCCCCGGTGGCTCCCGAGGTGACTTCCCAGGGCTCCTGAAGGTGCCGGGCCCCGCCGTGAGAGGCGAAGGGACGGGGCAGCACCGGCATGGAGCTCATGGTGCTGCTCAATGCCCTGGTTACTCGGCTGCTCTTCGTGCTGCACTCTCTCATCGGGGTCTGGAGGGTGACTGCCGTGAAGAAAGAACCCAAGTACTGGCTGCTGGCACTGCTCAACCTCCTCCTGTGCCTGGAGACAGGGCTCACCCTCAAGTTTAAGCAAGGCAGAGGCTACAAATGGTGAGCATACCCCGCCGGAGCCCCTCTTGCTTCTTTGCATGTACTTTGCTGCAGATGCGAGGCTGCCCCCGAGGGCAGGGGCTGCCCTGGCCCCGCCAGGATTTCAGGGGTCGCATTTGCCCCCCGGCTGATCCCGGGGATGGAAAACTGGTAGAGTTTGGCTGGTCCATCGCCAAACAGAGGGCTTTCAGGAGGGGCAATTCTGCGGCAGACTACCTGGGAGCCAGTCTGTACAGCTGTGTGTCCGTACTAGCAGCTGGCAAGTGCGGGAATGCAGCTGCGGGCAGGAGGTGGATGCTGTGGAGCTGCGGGTGCCGCGGGCTGGGGACACCGCGGGCACCTCCTGAGCACCGCACGGCAGAGGGGCGGGGGGTGCTGGGGCACCCACACCGGTGCCCTGCATCTCATCCCCCGTCCTGCCGTGCCCCGGGTTGCACCTCCTGCCCTGGGACTGTATTTCCATTCCCTCCTTGCAGCAGTGCTAACGCCGCGCTAGCGCATGAACCTGAACTCAGTGACAAAGAAAAGATGAGTGGCAACCACTCTTCTGATACAGCAGCAGGGGGTTAAATATTTGGATTTGAGAGGCTGTTTCAAAGGGGAACTTTCATGCATGAAATGCTGCCCTAGAAATGAACAGAAAAGTTAGTCACTGGAGAGCTTGCCCAAGCACATGGTTTTTTACGTGCATGTAAAGAATTGCTGCTGTCATCTACAGCTCATCAGCGCTCAGGCAGCCAAACAAATGCTCTGTGAAAAGGAAGCGGTCATGTAACTAATTGTCAAGATTTCACTAGGACCTTTTCTTGTTAAAAACTCAAACTCTCTCGGCAGGCCCTGAGACAAATCCAGAGCCCTGGAATATTTCCATGGTCTGAAATTCCTGCCCATTGCAACCTGTGAAACTCATCATAAGAGAAGCAGTGTTGTGTGACAATTCACCCAAGTGTTCCATGCTCTAAATTCGAATGCAATAAAAGCAGTGGGACACCAGAAAATTTAACAATAGCAGAGCACCAAATGCAGTTATAAGACAGGAGGACTGAGCACACCCAATTCACTTGGCAGTGGAGACAGCAGCAGTCTTCATGAAGAAACTCTTCCTATGGCAGCCTTTGGAAAATCCAAAGGAAAAGAGATACTGAAAGCAGATGCATGTTAGATGAATAAGTGCACTTGAAGACTGGGATAAATTTAGCTGGAAGGAAAGTTTGAAAATGGATATGGCCCAACACCTAAAACAGCACAGTAAAGACATTTATAGGTAGGAACTGTAGACAAATGGCCAGCATCTATTTGTATCAGGATAATTTTCTACTCCAGTGGAAGACACATTCAGAACAAGCTTATCAGCAGCTTTTATAGAAACACTTCCGTAGACAGTCAGGGATCCAAGCAAGGGGCAGACTGCTGCAAGACTCCAGCTTCCAAGAGCCTCATATTCTTTCTGTTCATTATGACGGAGAACTCTTACTTATTACACCAGCACAAAACATTAAACGGCACATATAGAGAAAAAGTATTCTTGTGAGCCTGGCCATGTAATATAGATTGCTCCTTCTGAAAGAAAGGCAGAGTTAAAGCCCCTGATGTGGTATCATTAGCTCAGTATTGCTAACCTGCCAGCTGGACAGATTTTTCATGTGCTCAAGTCCTACAGGAAATACTGTAAAATATGTTAGTTCTTCCATTCAAACAAGAGGTGTGTTCTCTCCCAAAATAACCAGTCTAAAAACCCACAGAATCACTAACTTTTTTTAATTTTAAAAAAAAGAGCTAACAACAACAAAAGCCTGCTGCCAAAACAAAAAACACTCTCAACCCTGAAAAACAAAACAAGACCATAACACAACGAAAACCGAAACCCAGACTGTGTTATAGAGAGTTGTTTGAAACATTTCAGAGCAGCTCAACAGCCTAGTCATTTCCCTGAGCAGCAGGGTTTTTTTGCTTTTCTCAGTACTTAATCTCCACTGGAAAAGTCATGATTGCCAAAAGAAAGGTACATTCAGCATAGGAAGAAACAGTCAATGCAGCATTTGACAAAAATGTTGCAGCAGTTGCATACTTAGGAGCAATTTAAATTGACTGCAGAATGTGGCAGTGGTAGGATAGAAGGAACCAAGCAAATGCCCTGAGTTTGACTCCACTGCCCTGTCCTGGACCAGTACACATGTGATGCAAAGGCAGCTGTGCACCTCAGCAGCGTGGCAGCGATGCTCACTCCATGCTGTGGCAGAGCTAGATGGAACATTTGTGGCATCACACCTCATGCCTACTCCAAAAGGATAGGAATTGCCAAAAAACCCCACCCCAAACAAATGTAATGTGTTTAATGAGAAAACATCAACTCTCATAATTAGTTCTGGCAGAGGGAGTCATAAAACCTCTCCATTACTTTTGAATAAACTCAGATAAAGAAGCTGAAGATTATAGAGCTTCATCATCATATATAGAAGATTGGCAGGGAAAGAACTAGAGACAAAAATCCTGAAAAATTATACAATTGCCAGCACAAATGGGGAAACAAGGCCAAGACCCATTTTCATAAACCCATTTTCAGTGTACAGCCTGCACTGAAAAACCTCCTACTGGAGAAATGTTTGTTTTAGGCAAACTGATGCTATTTCTACATTTCCTATGTCAATGCACAGGATTCTGACCAACAACCTTTATCCCAGCATCACTCAGTGAAATGACTCAATGTATTAATTCATTCTTCATGAAATCAGAAACAGCATGTTAGCTAGAGGCTTTTTGAGTACTGAGAACACTGTGATGGAAATACAAAGCAAAGTGCCTTTGGTTAGTTCTTAAAAAGAGATTTTAAATAAACATCCATATATGATCCTAGCTAGATGTACATATAAACCTGTGATTTATAATATTGAATTGCAGTTCTTATTTGCAGTTACCCTATTTCTTAATATCCTGTATGATAGAGGCACAAGATACTTTTCAATGCAGATAATATTTGGAGCATGATATTCATGATGTGCTATAATACCAAGACACCTTTTCTTTTCCTTCACAGGTTTTCACCAGCAATATTTTTATATTTGATTTGCACAGTACCATCACTATGGCTACTAGAAATTCATCATGGGACTCAGGTATTTATTATCTGACAAGATGGACTAGGATGAAATTGATGCATTGTTTGACAAAAGAAGTCTGGCCAGTCTTGTTCCAGTTCTGTGCTTCATATTGGTGGGTCTCTCACTCCAGCTATACTATGACTACTGTGCACTTCCTAATTCTCAGATAATGAGCCTCATTCCTAGCTAAAAATGAGACCATTTATTTGTATTTACCTGGGGAACTGAGGACTAGAAGTTTGAAAAACACAGCCTTTCACCCCCAGATTACCAGCATGAATCTTGCCTGTATGATGAACGAATTTCATTGCTTTAGAGGCCTTTGTAAAATAAAATATGAGTTTCACAGCACTTAAAAGCAGATATCACAACTCCAAGCAAGTCAAAATTGAGACAGGTGTCAGTGAAAGGGATCCTAAACTGAGATGACCTCCTATTTGCTGCAACCTAGGGGAACACTCACAGATTGTTACCACAGGCAGTAATTTGTCTGTCAGTGTTTATATCCTTTCTTTCTTTATGCTGCACAGTAATTTAGGAGGGGGGTGCCTGGATCCCAATTCAGCACTAAAACACACGGTAACATTTTTAAAGGCAGTTGTTGTGGGGTCACTTAGGGCCAGAACAGGGTCACTTAGTCCAGCAGCTCCCATTGAACGAACTGCCTCGTCATCAGGCTGCTTTCAAGTCTCTACAGCACTTCCATGTAGTGAAAAGGAGATTTTGTCTGTCCCAGCATTTGCACATACACAGTGCCTTACATCCACAGCAGTAAAGGTTCTGATTGGAACAAGAACAAAAAGTAACAGAAGAAAATACATAAATTAAACTAAGAAGACCTAGTGCCTCATTTTCTCTTTTGAAACATTGTTAGAGCCCACAGAAGCATAATCAAATATTCAAAATTGTGTTTACACTGAAAATGCCTGAGGCTTTTTCTAAATACAGCAGCAGGAATTTATTGTCTTCTTGTTTTCCCAAATCTCCTTAAACAGTCACAGACAGGTAATGTGGATATTGAGAACATTTGTCATAGTTAAATCTGGTCCAAGAAACAGGCTAATTCTGTAGTCAAAGGCAGCAGTTTATTTCCCAAAATGATGTTAGAACATGGCATACTTTGTTCTTATTGATATACTGCTACTGTGAATTAAAGAGGGAGTATATCAAGTTAACAGCTTAGTTTATACCTGGAGAGATAGCACAGAGAGTTCTGGAAACACACAATCTAACAGATTCAAAAAACAATACCTCCAGAAGGGGAGCAACCCTCCTAACAATTATCAAACACAGCACCCAGACTAATGCTACTCTCAGTACTGAAGTATTCCTGGGATTTTCCTTATTGAAATACTAACAGAGCAGGTAATTCTGCAGTTGCTAGATCCACACTGATAATATATACACCAGCTTGTGGTCTTTAAGGCAGTAGAACTTTGATCTTGTGTGAATCTTTACCAGAGAAGATCAGCTGCCTGTGTGGGTGCTGTCACTTAGAGCAGGTGCTAACAGGCAGCCTCTCTTCCTGAAGACAGAGGCAATTCTGCCTCTCTGGGCACTGCAGAACTGGACATAAATAACACCATTCATCCATCACCAGTGAAATACTGACTGCATAGAAACTACTGCTTTGTGGTAACATATTTGGGGATGAAATAGATGTTGGGGAGAGATGATACAGTAAATTGAACTGTACTGAGAGAAAACATTGCAGTCTGCAAAACAGAGTGTCAAGAAAATGAAAACCATTTAATCCATTTATACCCCCCAAACATTCTTTTTAATAATGTACAAGATCTCAGATAAAGAAATACCCCTGTTACCTTTCAAATGCCTGGTGTGTCACTGCCACAGGAAGGAATAATCAACCACCTTTTGCAGGGCTTACCCGACTACCAGTGCTGTAATCTCTGTGGGCTGCCAGTCAGTAACAAGACAAATACCTGGTAAAGCTTGTAATAATTTTTAACAACCTTAAATTGAATATTTTGAGGAAATAGTGAATATTACTGTCCATTCCCTCATTATGAGTTGGGATTCTCTTACCAGCTAAAATTATATCTGGTATAATAATGATCTCTTCAAAGTGATCTTACATCTTTCACTATTTCTTTCCTCCCATACCCATTATATTCCTCAATTTGGAAAATAGCTTAAGCAATCATTTCTCCCTGTTTTACATTTCAGCTTTCCTGTATGAACAAAATGAAGCAGTCAGGAGTGCTTTGAATTTCTGACATCACACGTGTTGCCATAGTGACAGCCACACTGTTTGCAGCAAATCACAGAGAGCAAGTGGGGTACCTGTTGCCTGGCAGAGGCCCTGCTCCAGGGAAGGGCTGGACTGTTCCAGAACATCCTGAGCCTGACAGCCTCCATGCACATTAACAGTTTGGGAGTATCCAAGTGTCAGTTTTACCATCCCAGTGCTGGGCCCATTATGAGAAGCTCTAGCTAACTACGGTTTTATTTGGGAATAATGGGCTGCCAATACCGTGCAAACAGAAATTGGCTGAATTAGTTTGGTGTTTCAGGTGTCCCCCATGCACTGGCAGCGAGCTCTCTGCAGGCCACACACTGGGACCTCACCATGTCACACTACTGCATTTCCATTTTGATTAGGTATTTGATAAATCAGAGGTATGCAAGCTTCCTCTCAGAGGAACCAAAGGAAGTAAACAAAGAATTTATATGAAGTGTGTACTTGCTGTTTTATCATTGCACAGTTAAAATAATATTTTAACAAGTGCCATTTTTTATTTAGCTAGGTACAGTCTCAATACGTAGGAGTGACTGGGCTCTAGGATTAAAAAGGCAAACCATATTTATCAAATGTCTGTGAAACATAGTGTTCGGTTTTTCCTTGTCATGCTCCCATTGAGTGGCTGCACATCTATAACTCACTAGGTAAATATGCGTGGTGCCAACAGTTCTATTTACATGCATATATATGATGAAAATAAAGGCTCTTCTCCAAACTTTGAAGTGAATCACTTCACAATCACTGTTTAATAAATATTCAGAAAGAAAGAAACAAGATATGAACGTACTTAAATGCAAAAAAAAAAAAGGTGCCTATTGGCTTTGCAGACGCAGTTTTCCATTTCCTGCCTGCAAGCAGTTGAGGAGAGCTATGGACTGGCCCTGGGAGTGCCATTCATCCCAAATTTGTACTGAAATGGGTACTCACTTCTCAGCTGAAATTACTCACAAAAATGGCATATAAGAAACCTACAAAAGACACCAATAGTATGAATTAATTTTCTTACAAGTATTCCTGCACCTTTGTGCCATTAGAACGAGAGAAAAAGGACCTCCTTGCAAGCCCCGTGTATTGGTTTCCTCCACATCCCCCCAGCAGTGTGAGCTGCCAACCTCTGCAGCTCCTCTGCTGGTGTGGAGGGCACGTGGATCAGCCCTGAGAAAGATCTTCTTCTGGCACAGGGAGAGCCATGTCACTGTGAGCAACACTCACACTGTGACACTCCTGGCCTTCAGCCACCTGACTGACTTGCTGGCAGTTCACCTGGTGTTTGGGAAGGGCTTCCACTCTCCTTGCACATCCAGCAAGTGTGGCAAGTAGGCTGCCCTAGGAGGGTCCTGCCTCAGGTTAGCAATTTCCTCCCTGAGCAACAGGGGCTTAGCACAATAACAACAACAACAAAAAATCCCTAGACTTGGATATGAAGCTTGATACAGCTTCACAGGTCTTTTTGTCTTTATGTGCCAGACCAAGCAAGGGTGAACTCAAACACAGACTTAGAGACAAACCAAATACTTTCAGAGTCACCCTTCCTCCTCCTCCACAAGTTAGTAAATCCTTTGTGCTACCCAGGTTACTTATTGATATTCACTTCTTAGTGTTCTGGGGTTGTTAGGACAGTTACACAATATTTTTAGGTCATGGTCTCCTCGGCTGACTGTGTCACACTGCCTGTGCAGGTAAATCAGAAGGGTTGACTTTGACCTCGGGGGCTGGTCTCCATAGAATTCAGGCTGTTTCTACAGGCAACAGATATAAATGCCTCTCCAGGGCATTAGTTGAGTTTAATTTCCAAAACATCCTCTGAACAAGCTGTTCTGTCTCTCCCCTTTGGCTGAAGGGCAAACCCAGGGAGATTAGCCCTCCAAGGCTGTAGCCAGGCAGAGTACCAGCCCCTTCATCTCACTGTTTCCATGCCCGGACTTCCCTCCTCCAAGTGGAAACACGTAACATCTTCCCCCACATCTGTGTGTCAGTCTTTCAATACTCTCACACCCACTGTCTAAATAAGACAAGCATTCAGTTTAAAAGTCTTTACCACCAATTATAAAAGCAACGAGCACTGATGTTTTTTCCAGATTTTTCTAGTCACAGGGAGTTTATCTACCATAAGGTCAGGCAAGAGGCAGCATTCATTCAGATACTGAGCAATGTTATCGGAGACCAAGTGAAATTTAGAATCTGAAATTTGCTGGGAAATGTTGCCCTTGTATTGGCAGTACCCAGCTACTCAGTATGTGCTCAAACACATTCCAATTGTTGCAGAAAATCACTCCCTGTGCAATAAAATGGTGGGGGGCCCAGTGGAGAAATGCAAATTGTCTGCTGTTCTCTGGCACAAATAAGGCAGGATAAAAGTCTCTAACAGCAGTATGGTTTGATAATCTAATTATCCTTTTTTCTTAAAATTAAGAGAGTTGTTAGAGGATTGCTATGAAGACAGAGGAACCATCCCCTACCCAGTTGCTCCTGGGCCTGCCTTGGATGTGAAGGTAGAGGGGCAGGGCAGTGGTGCAGAGGGAGCATCCCCCTGCCACTGGTTTGCTGCAGTTGGAGTAACAGGATGTTTTAGCCAACATTCAATTTCCTAGAGCACTGGGTACTTGGAAAAAGTAAAAGTTATCCTTTTTTTCTGCTCTGCAGGGGTAGGCAACAGTGCAGAACCATTTTCTTAAATACTCCGGGATTTCCCCTTACACACTATGAGTTTCCTTACAAAATAAGGCACAGCAGGGGCAAAAATGAGAGAACACACAACCCAAATATCCTACCCCAACTTGATTTCAGCCTTGAGGGAAGTCATACAGAAAAAAGAAACAATGGAATTCTTAGAGAACTTTTTCTGGATAGTAAAGAAGAGAAGCAGATATTTAAAGAATAAGTATGAATATAGAGCCTGACCATGACTAATTTTTACCCTAATTTGACTGTTTTAGCCAGAGAGACCATGTAGGGAACCTAGTGGCCTGTTCAGGAGAGCTGCAAGCAGATCACTATCAAAGAGTACAGAGATGTCACCTGCTCCATCAGACTTTGAATTTACACCCTCTTCTGCAGTACAGCCCTACACTTTCTCAGGGACCTACCAACACACCACTCTTGCCCTCATGAGAGGAATTTCTCCGTCCTGAACAAGATGGGAATTAAATTCAGTGTTCGAATGTACCTTTGTAAACATCAACTGTCTTTCACAAATGAACCTTCTGCAGTTCAGCAAAACAGGACATTCTCAGCCACAGAGCACATCTGCTCCCGGTGTGGGATGTTCATGTGTGTGCCATGTTTTTGTTCACAACAGTACTGTGGTAAGGAGCCTGGGGCCGTTCAGGTGAACGTCAGCAACCAAGACTTCAATCAATCCAGAGACAGCAGTCATGGAAGTGAGGGAATGGATCACCACATCATTCAGACGGTGGGACCCCTTTTCCTATTCCTAGTAGAGATCTTGTGATAATTAGAGCAATTAGAGAGAGAAGCTCTTTGCATAGCGAGTAAAACCATATATATATATATATATATATATACGCATATACTGCTGTAGTTTCAGGAAAGCACCTTGTGAAAATGACCTACAGCATGCTGCATACTAACTACCTATTCTTGTCAAGACAAGTCTGTGTAAAGAGGAGACTCTCCTACCATTCTCTTCCAAATCTCAGTAACTGAATTTAGAAAATGTCTGGGTGATGATTCTTCAAAGGATAATGCTCAGCTGAAAAATGAAAACAGAGTAGTACACAGAGAGACTTACTATTCATTATCCAAAGTTTGTATTAATGTGCCTTTATTAAACTAGGCCTACCAGATAGAAATTATTTGCTCTCATACAGTATGAAAGAGAACAAAGGCAGGGTCAAGGATGAATAGTCTCTGAAGGTACCTATAATGTCAGTCTCCTGAAGTTACAGTGTGTTATTTTTGTCTTGAACAGGCTAAAGTCTTTGTCAATCAGCTCTCCACAATCTGTGAGACTGTCTGGACACTGGCCCTGCACCAGACCTTCCTACTTCTACTAGTAGTTGGGAGATGGCTTCTCCCCATTGGAGTTGAAATCACCCGGGACCAGTTGTCTCAGCTGCTTCTCATGTTTGTGGGAACAGCAGCAGATATACTTGAATTTGCTAGTGAAACCTTGGACATTGAGGATGTTCGGTAAGCACTTTTTGCTGATGTAAATAACTTGCATAGGGCAAGATGTTTATGTGATGTGCACTGTTCAGACTGGTGGAACTGTATTTCCCATGGAAAACTCAAAGTTATGTTCAAAGGCTCCGTTTTCCTACTCTTGCCTTTCCCTTTGTGAAAGGCTTGAGTCCTACAAACTTTGTTAGGGATTACCCCTCTGCTGCCAGCAGAGAAGCACATCACATCCATCACAACAAATAGGTTCAAAGAGCCAACAAAGTAGCAGAACTGGCAAGCAGCATTGTTTCTTATGGCTGCAGGAGCTGAAATGCTGGATACATAAAATCCACTTTAGCACAGTGCTAAGTGTCCGCACCTGGCATGTGGGAGACC